>CAJQZM010023235.1:0-19522 GCA_907164665.1 Colias nastes | reverse complement strand
GGGTTTTCCTTTGAAAACGCGGGCGAAGCCGCGGGCGGAAATCTAGTGTATTTAATACATTTCTTAGAAATGCACATAACTCATACAGACTATATAATATGCTCACCAACATCAACATTTTTATGTCAATAAACAACCTATTTTTTGTGAAAAAAATCTACGTAAAATCGCTATTGGTCATCTATTTGTACTATCATACGTTTATTGATTCGCAAGCAAACTTCGAACGCTGATTTTTGTAGTCTTGTATTTATATTCAGACTACTATATTTTTCATTGTTAAATCTAAGTAGGATCATTACAAGATCGTTTAGAGCGCATATTAATTTAAATTTTAATAAAATATAGGTTCCTAGTTACAAGGGCGGATCCAGCTTTAGTGCCAGGGGGGGGTCACATAGACGTGGTCAATTTTCAAAAGCTATATTTTGGTAATTTAATTGATACGTAGATTTTAAAAAAAATTGGTCAAGTGCGAGTCGGATTGGCGAACCAAGAGTTCCGTACAAACATTTTTATATGTTTTAATATTAAATTTATGCTTTTTGCAATTTTTCCTTTATCTGTGCTATAAGACGTAAGTTTCTATTAAATAAAGATTAAATATCAAGATTCTGTGTTCACGGGAAGTACCCTGTAGGTTTTGATTCCTGGCAACACTTTCGAATGTTGATAAGCATGAAATGTATGTTTTAGCAATTTTTCCTCCATCTGTGCTGACATTGCTTTTAACCAAATTTCAGAACTCTGTGTTCACAGGAAGTAGTACAATACCTATAGATTTTGATTCCCTTGCGATAATGTCGAAATTTGCGATAATTTACGGCATAAACGGCTGTATCTTTTGATTGCGTTGGCTTATAAGTTTGATTTTTTCACAGCTATAAGGAACCGTAGATTTGAGTATTCGGTATGAATTTCAGATTGATACCTCCAACTTGAAAAATATATATTTTTTGCAATTATTCCTGTATCTGTATTATAAGATGTTGCTTTGTACCGAATTTCAAGATTCTGAGTTTACGGAAAGTACCCTGTAGGTTTAAAGTTTTGATTCCCTTGCGAATGTCGAAATTTGCGAAATTTTTCGGCATTTACGGCTGTATCTTCTGATTCGTTGACATAGAAGTTTGATTTTATTATAGCGTAAAGGTATTATAGACTTGAGTTTTTGGTATGAATATCAAGTTAATACATGTCAGCGTTCATGAGTAACAGGGTTGTAAGTTTTTTTTAATATTTTTTTATATTATAATCTAAGAAAAAATTCATGCTTTTCGCAATTAGTAAACAAAGTCGTTGTCTCTGTGCCTATGTCCCTATGTATGATTAAATCTTTAAAACTACACAACGAATTTCGATGCAGTTTTTTTAAAGATAGAGTGATTCAAGAGGAATAGTATATAATTTATAAGGTTTTAGAGAAAGCGGGCGAAGCCGCGGGCGGTAAGCTAGTCTGCGTTATAAGACGTTTGATTGTACTAAATTTCATGACTCTGTGTACTCGGGAACTACCCTGTAGGTTTTGATTTCTTAGGGAGTGTCGAAAAATTTCAGCAATTACAGCTGCATCTTTTGATTGCGTTGGCTAAAACGTTTGAATTTTTCACAGCATCAAGGGACCGTTGACCGTAGGATTTCGACATTAGCAAGGGAATCAATACCTGCAGGGAGCACCCTGTCCCGTAAACACAGTCTTGAAATTGAGTGTATCGTGTTATAGCACAATGTAGTAATAACTGCGAAAACCCTAATTATTTAATTAAATTAAATAAAAATATATTTTTTAAATAATTTTAAACTTACAATCCCTTTACTCATGAACGTCTACATGTATTTAATTGATATTCACATCAGAACTCAGGTCTATAATAACTTAAATCTGTTATTTAATTCAAATTCTATGTCAACGCAATCTGAAGAAAAAGCAATTAGAGCCGCATATTCTGTAATTCGCAACTACTTGCAAGGGAATCATCAATCAAAACCTACAAGGTACTACGTGACCAAGCCAACTAGACCCTTTTCAACTGTGACGTCACCCGCCCATGTCTCGGGTACAGATAGCAAAAAAAAAATATTAATAATATCACTGTTCGCCCTCCGCTATGAATAGTCTTATTTTTCCCCATTTCGAGGGCTGTCTATGAATAACAACACAGTAAAAACTTAAACAAATAACAACAAAAAACTTAACAGTCAACAACAAGCTTTAACGATTAATAATAAAAAGTACAGAAATAACTAGCGATGCGAAACGTACGAATGCGTCGATGCTGCGAACCGTACTAAGGCGAACGCGGTACCTGAGGCGGTAAGCGGGCGGGGAGGCCGCATTCCACCCGAGCGTCTAGTTGGCTTGGTCGAATTATACTTCCCGTGAACACAGTCTTGAAATTTGGTTAAAAGCAACGACTTAAGCACTTACAAGCACAGATAAAGAAAAAAATCCTTTAAACAAAATTGTAAGATACAACATAATGAAAAAATATGTTTGCTCGGAGTCCTCGGTGCGCGAGTCCGACGCGCACTTGGCCGATTTTTTGTTGTAATTTGACTGTATTTCTATTGTTCATTTAAAAAAAATTTTGCTATTTTATGTCTTATCCACGAACTGGGATATTTCGATATTTGAGGTTTTGTGTGAAAAGTGTAACAGCAAAAGTTGTAGAAAAAAAAATTAATTACATACAACTTTACCATTACACTTTATTCCGCAGTTATAGTTTTTTTTTTAAATCGAAAAACCTGTTATTTGTCCTTAAATTACGACCACAGGTCGACCCTAATAAACTTTTTCTATAATTTTTGTTATATTCTTTTCCGTTACCGTTTGTAATTGATTTCATTGTTCTATATTACTTTTATGTCTCAAAATTCAATAAAAACATCATATTGAACAGTATTAATTTGTTAATTTAAAAAAGTTAATATTAAATTAGTGGTCCACTTAGGTCGTGGACCTAGCCCAGGGGGGGGTCATGACCCCGTGACCCCCCCCCCTGGATCCGCGCTTGCCTAGTTACGACAAAAGAATTTACTCGAGAAATGAAACGCTTTATTCTAGAAATTAGTTCTTTTCGTAAATGTCAGTGTTTAGCTAGGAAGTTTAAACATCCTGAAAACTGTTTACATGGAAAATTGCTACTAATTACATTGGATATGTTTACATACCTCGTTGTCTTCGATTAAAGTAGCGACTCGGCCAGGCTGTAACAAAATGTTTTTTGTTAGGAAAGTTTTTTGGAATTTTGAATGTTAAAAACAAGTTCCTTCTTAACTAGTTTGAAGTTCAATCTAAAAAAAAATAATTGAACAAAAATATTTTTTTTGAAGTGAAACTCATAAGGCACGTTGAGAGTAAAATTTCAAGGTCACGTCATGGCAATACCGTCACGTCATGGAGTCAATGTACTAATTATTTGAACTTTATTTGAACAGAAATTATTATATTAAATGAATAACCATTGTAACAATACTATTTTTTTGGCATACTCTCATAATATATAATATAGAGTCTATAATAATTCATCTATAAAATATAGAGTCTGTACATTATGCTTATTTAGCAGTAAAGCTTAACAAAGAAAATACTTCAATCAATATGCAATCTATTATATCTACTTGGTCTATAATTAATTATGTATAATATGTTGTCATAATAACATCTGATTATAATATAATTTAATTCAAGGCATCTTCAACACTTGATAATATCCCAATCTGAAGGTTTATATGTTTTATTATTTATTACAATGTCAAATAAATATAATGTAAATATTTTTGTAAGAAAAAGTTACATATTTTTGTTACCTACTGAAAAAATCGCTAGATATATTCATCAAAGCCAAACATAAATGATTGAGCACATAGTAAATGTTAAAACAACTCAGTATGTATAATGTTATTTTTTCACATCTGAAAATATAAAGGTGCTTGTGCCGCTTAAAGTAATAAATGGAAACTAGTATTGAAACCTTTAGTAAGTACCTACATAGACAAGCCCTTTCTTTAGTTGAGAGCCGAGTGCTTTAAACAAAACTTAACTATATATTTTAATATATTATATAATATGGTACCTATATTGCCTTATTATTTTTAACTAGCTGTGCCCCCGCGGTTTTATACGCAGAGCTCTGTTCCTGTTGGTCTTAGAGTGATGATATATAGCCTATAGCCATCCTCAATAAATGGGCTATCTAACACTGTAATAATTTTTCAAATCGGACCAGTTGTTTCTGAAATTAGTGCATTCAAACAAACAAACTCTTCAACTTTATAATGTTACTAGCGGTCCGCCCCGGCTTCGCCCGTGGTACCTACATGTTTAAACTATCCTTTCTCTCAAGTTGGATCGAACTGCACATGGTGTGCGAATTTTATTATAATTGGTTAAGTGGTTTAGGAGTCTATTGAGGATAAACATTGTGACACGAGATTTATATAATTATTATAAGTAGTAAGAAGTATAGATTTCTCACAGAAACAGAACATTACTTAAATAAAATATTGGATTGATGTTTACATAATATAGATCAAACACAATTGCTAATTTGTTTTCAAAGTATTTATTGACTATAAGCTTAGATTTTATCAGTCCATTAAGCACATTAATGTATTGGAGTGCCACTTACTCTTATCTATAAGAACACATCATAAATGGTGTTACAATTATTCACACCAATAATGAAGATAGTTCAAATTAACTAAAATTTAGTTCTTCAAATATTTTGTATGAATATTTTTTTTTTAATTTCCTCTTCAAAAGTATACCAATATATTCTATTAATTAATGAATTAAAACATGAAGAATATTGTATGAGATGAGATGTTGCGCATAATAATTATTATGTACTGTACAGGCAATACTCAAGCTATTTTTTATTCTATGTTTTTCTTCCAATTATTATAATTTATGGTAATATTTCTTAAATAAAATTGGAAGTCGGAACTTCATAAATCAAGGCGCATGATCAAGGTGCAAAAAAGTGAAAGGACGCGCAAAAGTTGCATCAGCCAGACATGAAGATTCGAAATTTAAAAATAAACTTAATTTTATTTATGTATGGAATGCCTTCATTTGAAAATACTTCTTTACTTAGCTCCTAAATTTCAAATGAATTTTCGTGATATTTTTCCGCGTTCGTGGTATTTTATAATAGTTATTTATTTCTATTTTTATTCAATATACTTACGTGGGTATCCGTCCCGCGATGTGTTGTATTTCCTTGCCAAAATCTTCTAGAAAATCCCTTTACGTATCCAGTTATCGACTGCTGATATTCAAAACCAGGATTCCAGCAAAGAGATCCATATCCGAAGACCCAAAAAGGTTCTTTACGAATTACTTCTTCAGCTTTATCAGCAGAAATTTTGGGATTTATACTGTTTTCTTCTGATTTAGAATTCGAAGTGCTTGCCTCCGATTTAAAATTTTGTGTTGTTTCCATTTTTGAATTTATACCACGGAACTTTCTTAAAAATACTTTTTAGTGACACCGATTTATAGGAAAAGCGGGTGAAAGTGCCAATGAAGGCTTCTTATAATTAAAGTATCACAGATTTGAACTATCTTTTATACTACTGTCTCATCATGAACTTTCGCTAAATGCACTTAGAAGTTAATCGTATACTATAAAATAAATGATAATAATTTTATAACTTCACCACCCATCTCGCCATATGATCGTGAACTGACCAACTGACGAATGACACACGAATGACGTCTGTGATTTGTGAAAACTGAAAATCGGTATTCGGATTTCGGAATTGAAATGACATAGGTAGGTACGTCTATAATTAATGACATTGACAGTTGACACAGCAGCTGTTTCCCGCGCTCTGTTTACGATTTTAAATTCTGGTATAAATAAATTTCGTTCCATTATTTTAAATATATTTTGTTAGGTGGACTTAATAATGATAAATCTGATTATAACTATCGATTATTCTAAACATTCAGAGACATTCATTGGCCGCTTGTATAAAAAATATATAGGTACTCTAAGAATAAATAATAAAATATATTACTTATATTAATAATTTATATAATAATATGCATAAAAGACTTTAGACTGGTATTATACCTACAACATTAGTCCTTACTATCATCATTTGAATAATTGTGAGTAGGTAGGTAGTAGGTATGGTGTATACATGCATGTCTGCGTGTGTGTTTCATGTGTTCAATAATTACTTTTGTCTTATATTTTACTTTGTAATACTAATATATTATCATGTAAATTACATAATATTATATTCTTAGAGCATTAAACCATCACTTTGTCTATGTATGCAAATTTTTAATAAAGTACATTGTACTGAATAAAATTCAGATAAAATTAAAATATAATTAACTTTACTTGTGGTGTGGTAAAATACCTAAAAACTAGTTACAATAAATAATAATATTAAAAAATGAATGATAAAAACATTAGTTTTAACGATTTTCTTTTGCATACCGATTTTATTATTACCCTCATAGGTAAGTATACATAATTTATGTAAATAATTTTAATATTATTTGATGATTAGTAAGTTTCATAGACGTAGGAGTAAGGAAAGGGGTAAAAAAAGCATAATTTCACTTTATAATGGTCCATTTAATTCATAAAGAATAAAATCACAATGCAATTAGTTTATAATAATATTATATTACACACTTTATCGTACATTATAGAAAAATGGAGTATTTTAAGAATGAATAATAATAATTATGTAGTCCAGCAGTAACATTGAGTGCGTGCGATGGTAAAATTTAAACAGTCAGTATAATAATAATTATTATCATTTTGTATTTTTGTAAAGTACTAATATATTACACAATTTAATATTATATTGATATAGTTAATTTTAAAAATGTTATATTTAAACACCAAAAGCTAGGTTTTATAATAATTTTGGAGTCAATCATTAAGTTAAAAATATATAGGTAAGTACCTACTTATTTTGAAACACAGATAATAATTATTTTATCGCAAGCTGATCTGTTGGCTGTGTTGCCATTGTCAGGTAATCTGACAACATTTTACGCGGTAGTATGATTTGAAAATTTAATGAATTCAAAAATCCTTTTGGAATATTTTTAACGAACGTGAAAAAATATTTTTATTAATTCCACAAATAATTTACATTAAACATTCTGCATGTGTTACATTCTGTTTACTTATTTCTTTATTTACTGATTTTACTTCCTATGGACAAAAGTGAAAAAATAAGAATATGGGTTATTGAAGTGAGTTTTACACTAATTTATATAATACTCGGTGAATTGGAATGACAAAGTGGGTAAATATTATCATTTTCAATTATTGGTATGTCTATTATAATTTATACGGAATGAAAATGAAGTATGGATTCACAATGGACATTATTTGGTATGGCTGCATGTATTTTGAACTTGTACTAATAAATTATTACTTTATACTGCAAGCACATACCTAATATATTTTAAATTGTGTTATTTAGATAATGTGCAGACAAATATTCCTTTATAATAATAACATTACTTAGTACATAGTTAGGGAAAAATATCTTATTCTTACGGGCACCAACATTTATATTTGTGATTCCACAGGTAACTAACAACACATAAATTATTGAGATTACTACATCAAAATATCATTGCATCATATTTACAAACATTATCTTAACCTAATATTGTGATATTTGGCTTTCATTTTCTTCCACAACAGGAATAAAAATAAATTGTCTTTATGAAATGTGACATAAAATTGCACAAAATTTATTTATATTATTTAAACTACATTTAACACTATACAAATATTGTTATGTAGTCTATAATATATTGGGTAGTCATTATGTCACACTCCCCAAAGACCTTTTTATAAATCTAGAATTTTGTGATGGTCACATTTTACTATCTAAACTATTTACAATCAGACTTTTTACATAAACGTCCATACAACATCAACAATTACATTTCAAAATCTTGAAAGCTCCCACCAATGTGGTAAGTACAATATTGAATATACAAATAATTTTTTATAATACTATATATTTTCCTGAACACAGGGCAGGTACGGTTAATGTGTTATAATGTTTTTATTACTTCATAGATATATTATGACTAGCGATATGTTATGATAACTTCTTAAGGATTGGTAAAACATTTACTTTTAATAAATATAATGAGATTACATCCATCATAATAGTATATTGAAAATTGTGATGCTTATATTAATTATGTAACTATATACATTATGCACCAGGGGAATTTAAATACTTTACTAAAAAGTATTAAAAATACAAATAGTCAGGATTTTTGGTAGGTCCCATGAGTGGGTTGTGATAAACTTTAGTTATGCCCAGTTTACACTAGATGACCACTGCAAAATCAGAAATAACATTAACTAATTATTATTTACATATTTCTGGTATTGCCTTTTATAAATACTTTTCATTCTTTTAGCTATAAGGCTATTATTATTGCATTATTAAAAAAAGTATTTTTTATTATTTGACTAGCTTGAGACACAAAATTGAAACCAACTTGAAAATATGCCACTAATTAGCTTCAAAATTATTATTGTTTTGGCATTTTTCTGTCATGGTCAAAATAATTGGTCTCATGTAAACAGAGCATAGATAGAGGTAGGTAAATACACTTTGTAACTCTAAAAGTATATTTCAATAAAAATATTATGCATCGCCTATATTACCATTTTGCTGGTAATAAACATTTAAAAATATTTATTGAGTATGGATAATATCATCAAAACCACAATGTAAAGTATTTTACATGATTGCCTTGTTAGGCTGTAGACACACAATTGTTGTCAAACTTAAGTCGAGTCAAATGACTGGACTTAAGTGGAATGTTTTGATCATACATTTGATTCGGGGCCTTCTGTATTGTGCTTGAAGGAGGCTCGGATGCGAGCTAGGTACAGCGCGCAGATGTGGCCGTAGCATTTGTTGTACCATTCCGGTGTTCTGCCCCTGCAATGAGAGAATAAGATGTAAAGTTAGTATTATTCCTAATGTTAATTTGCAAAAGATGTGATAATTTCCTGATAAAATGTGTAATTTCATTCTTTCTTTTGTTTTTCATGTTGGCAGTAAAGGACAACAATAAGTCGGTTGTAACAAGTTCAGCAATGCTAAACATGTAAATTCTATTTTTACCATCTAACTACCCTGTCTTATATCAGGAGTAATTCCAGCACACCCCGGACACTCCATACAAAATTATCGTTTTGACAGTCACACTGTAGAGACTGCAAATGTGTGTGTTAACGCTTTATGGTTGGCACATTTTGTGACTAGCGTAAAAAAAAATTCGCGTTTTTCTGATGAAATACATCCGTAAACAGCACAATATCTAACCATTTTCTACGAAAAACGATAATCACAAATCCAAAATAATAAAATTACTTTAGTTAAGTCAATTTGATTAATGTTGTCAATCTTCCTAGTCCTTGCAGAAAAATGCGGGCCATTTATAGCATGATCGTGCGGGGTGAGGTAAGTGTTTAATTTTGGCGGGAGGCGGAGAGTGTCCGTTCTGTAGCGTTTAGCTACTATTATGTATTCTGTGATTCCAGTATACATGTAGTATATACTTACATAGTATCCACTCTCGCAAGATGCACCAGCCGGCTTCTCCCCTTGCCAGCCGGTTGCGCGAGGTACCGAGAAGCCAGTACCACTCCCCTCGCCCCCGCTCCTACACTTGAATCAGCGCCAGTGTGTGCGACAGACGTTTCGGCGACCGCACACCAACCCCCACCCCCACCACCGCCTTGCCATGATCTGTAAAGAACAAGATTTTTGTGTAGTGGAAATTATAACACAATGAATAAGAAGAAAAAAATTGTAGTGGAAATTACAACAACTAATAAGGAGATTTTATATTATTCAGATTGTTTATTGAGGTGTACATCGTAAAATTGTAAAATTACATGCAAATAAGAGTTACGGATAAAATAGTGTAGAAATAGTAGAAATCTGATTTTATTGGCTTTATAAATAATGATGAGCTCAGTTAATCATAGGACAGAAGTATAAGTAGATTTATACAAAACAGAAAGGCCAAAAAACAAGAGTAAAGATGACAAAGACACAAGACAGTATAATAATTTTAATGAAGATTAAAACTCACCTTAAAACGCAATAATCTCTCGGTGGTAAATTGAAACTCGAAGCTGTGATATACTGAAACACTTCTGCATTGGGCCCTAACTTTTCAACTACCCTCCATTTCACCAACGAATCGTCCCAAATATGTCGCTCTCGGAGTATCCTGCAAAGCATTAGATTATTTAATAGGTTAGCACTGAGGCTTGAGTTGAATGTGAAGTGATTGAATTTATAGCACAGGAACATTAGAATTTCATTCGGGAAAAACGGCTTTGGACGATTTAATATTTAAATATATATTCAACTTCATGAAAGTTACAGAATGTTTAATTTATATGCAGTAAAATCATCAGATACAACAATTCCGCACCTATCTATTATTATTTTGGAACATAATAGATTTCGAGTGCGACTTACTATTTAAAATTGGACTATGACTTACTGACTAATAAAGTCCGTTAAAGTTTATTTTAAAATTTATTTCTGAAGTAAAAAAAAGTAAAGTTTATTTCAAAATTTAACACACAAGAAACCAAACAATATATAATGAACCTAAACTCAAACTCAAACTCAAACATTTATTTATTCAATTAGACTTCTTCCAGAAGCACTTTTGAATCGTCATTACATTCTTTAAATTTACCACCGATTCGGAAAGCAGTATCTATGGAGAAGAACCGGCAAGAAACTCCATAGTTGCTCTTTTAAAGTCATGTCCATATACAATATAATTTTACATTACATGTTACTTACATCTAACTACATAATATTATATATTATCATAATATGCCAAAGAACTGTCCTGTTATTCTTACGCGACAACCCTCCATGGATTTTCATCTTCCATATATTCCTTAATGCTGTAGTAGGCTCTCTGAACTAATACATTTTTTAAATAAGTTTTAAATTTAACACTACTAAACTCTTTAATACTATGAGGAATTCTATTGTAAAAACGTATACCTTGGCCCATAAATGAATTTTTAACTTTAGCTAACCTATAAAATGGCATTTCAATTTTATTTCTATTCCTTGTGCCATAACAGTGTCTATCTCCTACTTTTGTGTGTAAGTCCGCGTTTTTGTGTACATGTAAAACATTATTAAATATATACTGTGATGGTACAGTGAGGATACCAATATTCTTAAAGAGATCTCTTAGTGAGTCCCGAGCACGTAAATTATATATAGAGCGTATGGCTCTTTTCTGTAATATAAATATAGTTTCTATATCTGCAGCCCTGCCCCATAGCAGAATTCCATAGGACATAATGCTATGAAAGTAGCTAAAATAAACCAATCTAGCCGTATCTTCATCGGTGAGATGCCTTATTCTTCGAACTGCATATGCAGCTGAGCTGAGCTTAGCAGCGGTGGTGGCAACATGGGTCCCCCATTGTAGCTTCTCATCTAGTGTCAAACCAAGAAAAACAGTAGACTCGACAGGGTATAATACTTCCCCGTTTAAAATGATATCCCTTTTGACCTTTTTTACATTTGGAAGGATAAACTCTACACAATTTGTTTTTTTTGCATTCAATAATAAATTATTAGCATTAAACCAATTAGATATGCGTAAAAGAGCAGAGTTTACTTCGTCAACATTTGTGTCATATCTATCCACATTAAAATTATTGAGGTATCATCTGCAAACAATACTATTTCACACATATCCTGCAAATAATAAGGTAGGTCATTAATATACACTAAGAACAAAAACGGTCCTAAGATAGATCCCTGCGGAACACCAATGTTAATCGGCGCACCGCGAGATTTCTCTCCATTAACAACAACGGTCTGTACCCTGTTCTGAAGATATGAAGCTATGAGGTCCTGAGATAAACCTTTGATACCATAAAAATTTAGTTTCCGTAATAGAGTGGAATGTTCTACACAGTCGAAAGCCTTAGAAAGGTCGCAGAATATCCCCAAAGCATTCTTTGAATTTTCCCATGCTTTATATATATGTGACAAAAGAGCTATTCCAGCATCAGTGGTAGAGCGCCCTCTTGTAAAACCAAACTGTTTGGCGTGCAGTAAACCATTTGAAACAAAATGACTACATAATTGGTTTAAAATCAATTTCTCGAAGACTTTGCTCAAAGTTGGTAAAAATAGAAATAGGCCTATAGTTATTACAGTCTTCTTGGTCACCGCTTTTGAATAAAGGAATAACTTTACTAAACTTTAATAAATCAGGGAATATACCACAGTCACAGCATTGATTAAATATAAACGCTAAATGGTTGGCAATGTTTTCTATAATATTATTTACTAAATTCACAGACATTCCCCAGAGATCACATGTTTTTTTTAAGTTTAATGTTTTAAAAGTTTTAACAATTTCATCTGCAGTCACATGTCGCAATTCAAATAATACATTACACTCCGCAACATGGTCCCTCAAATAGGACTCCGCAAGCACTGATGATGAATTTAATTTTTTAGTAATACTAACAGGGACACTACTAAAGAAATCTTCAAAAGCAAGCGCAACATCAGCACTTTTGTCAATGACCCTGCCAGCATTTACAAGTTTTATGGTACTATTTGTCTGGCTTTTGCCCATTTCACCATTAATAATTGCCCAAACTGTTTTAACTTTGTTATCAGAGTTGCGTATTTTATCTCTGACATATAGACACTTGGCAGTGAAACAAACTTTTTTAAAAGTTTTTGAATAATTTCTAACATAATTATGAAATGACAAGTCTTTGTTATATTGCTTCATGCCATATAAGTCATATAGAATGTTCCTGCATCTGTGTATACTAGGTGTTGCCCATTGACTAAATGGTAAATCCTTGGTGATACTTAAAGATTTAACTTTAAATATTTTTTTAAACTCATTATGAACTAAATTAAAAAGATTTGTAAACATTTCACAAGGATTATTATGAAAGGATTGATCATTCAGGTTAGGCAGTTTATTATTAATATTATCTCTAAATTTATCAATGCCTTTTTTAGTTATAGGCCTAACATTAATTCTTTTAAACTTAGGTATGCAATCCCATTCCAAAACTACTTTCTGGCCACAGTGATCTGAAGTCAGTATATTGAGGATATTTTTTTCTAGACAGTTGCAATCACAGTATATATTATCAATACAAGTTGCAGAAGTAGGTGTAATTCGTGTGGGTTCATCAAAAACTTTATACAGATTAAATGAGTGAAACAAATTAACTATTCGTGTTGCCGTTTGTGTGTGTGAAAGTAAATCAATATTAAAATCACCACATACTATTACCTTCTTTTTACTCCTGCCTAAACGCTTTAATGTTTCTCCCATGACTGTCTCAAACATATTATAGTCACTGGAAGGAGGTCTGTATACGCAAACAATAATGTAACGCTCAAGCTCAACACAGGACAGTTCAATGGTGCGTTCTACAGAAAGACTTACAATGTCAGTTACTATTATATACTAAAACATATTATATACTAAATATATTATAAACTATACAATAATTATATAGTTCGAAGTCTAAACTAAACAATACCTCTGCATAACCTCCTGCGGCGGCGCCTCCACATCAGTCGTGGCCCGCCACAAGCGTAACGGATGACCATCCCCTACTTTCTTGCAGCACAACTCCACGTGAGTAGCTGCGCCAGATACGGACATCCAACCGCGCGTTCTGGGTTATAAATTATACATTGGTTTTTTCTTGCGAGAATTTAGGTGTATTTAGTAGTTAGGAAAAATTACTTGCGCAAAAGTACCATCAGGTTTTCTTGCGTAAAAAAGGGTAGATCAAATTGTGAATTATGGCTTTATGCGTTGAGCATCCAAGCACCAGTTCAAATTATAAATAATTGAATTTGATTGTTTTGTTGTTGAGGGTAGTTATAATACTGTGTCTTTTTAGATTGAATGCGGGTATTTGTTAATATAATTTGATATTAACACAACAATTTATATTTGTGGTTAAGGTTTAGGTATATAAATCAATGCCACTTTAAATTGTGCGAAAAGTTGTGCTTTTGCCATTGTTAGCCGTAGATATATCGCCGTGCGCAAAATAAAATATTAATTAGAAAATATTTTATTGTATTTCAAGATTTGTAGATAATTTACCAATATTATTCAGAAATTAATTATTATTTTAATAACACCAATATCACTAACACCTAAAGGCTAAGTGCCCACAAGACAGCTAGAATGAAGGTGATAGTGAAATCTGTTCTTTACTTTTATTTTATTTTCGATATTACACAGTCAAATGGTATTATTTTATACCTATGTAAGAAACCTTTCATTAAACACGAAGTAAAGCATATTTAAAAAATATTTTCTTTAGTAATTGAAGCCTAAAATTTAGGTTAAGAATATAAGAAAGCAAAGAACAGATAGGTGAAAGTATGAGATCTATGATCATTCATCTAACATCCACGTCTCACCTCTTCCCTGATCTCCCACTGACTCTAAAAAAGCACGAAATATGTTAGAATGGAAAGAAAATTATGTTGTTAGGATAAGATAATATATGTTAAAAACAGAAAAGTTAAGAAGTGAATTAAGTGAAGTACTTACTTTTCTTTGGCTTCTTTTAAAAGTGCTTTGATGCAAGCTTGCTGGAATCCCTTCCAGTCTTGATTGAAGTCTGCGCCTAATTCTTCAAGGGCAACCTGTAATTGGAGTATTATAATAAATTTAAGGTAAGAATAAAATAGTATTTACTACACTGTAGTAGTATTACTGTTAATACAAGAGCTTTTATATGGGCATAATACACTCCACTATCTGCTGTAGATTTCATATCCAATTAAAATGATAGTTGTTGTATCATTTCGTTCCGACTATTGGTTTAATTGCAATTTGCATGAAAACCTGTTCCTTTAGTTGCAATTTTTTTCTTTAGCCAAAGAATTATAGTCCTTATCCCCATATACTTACAGGCACACTTTCCTCGAAGTAGTTGAACTTGCATCGTGCGAGCATATCAGCAGGCGCTAAGAACAATTGCGCGTGTTTCTGTATGAGTAATAAGAGACAGGCGTGTGCTGCTCTGCTTTCGCTGATCTGACGTTGGTCAGCTACGCTTTCTATTATCATCCTGTAATATTTGGAATTTAAGTTTGGATTTGGAGAATTCTTAATAACAGAAAAAACATCCAATTAATTCAAATCAATCAATGGATACAAGATTATATATAGAACGATGTCTTCTATTTTCAACGAGCTTCAAAAAAAGGAGGAGTTTCTTAAGCCGAGTGTATTCAGAAATTCGATTGGGTGAACTTATTTTGATAATTCTTTTTGTATTGAAAAGCTGGTTCTATTTAAAGTTTGACTTGTTCTGACCATTTTATGGCGGTTTAATTTTTGATTTTAAATTTTTTCAATAAAAAACAAACAGAAGATGCTCATAATACAGGCCACGAGTCTAGGCATCTGGGTTCAAATAATGTATACCTACTCAATTTACTGTGTTAACAGCTTCATTGCCATAAGCATCAACGAGATTGTATGTTTGATTTTTGAATAAATATTTTTTTACTTTACTTAAAAAATCCCGCGTCTTAACTATAAATTTATAAAGAATAGAAAAAATTCGATCACGAGGCGGGACTCGAACCCGCATCCTTTCACGCCAATCCGGGCGGATGCTTGACCAATAGAAAAAAACTTTTTAAGCTATTGCATAGCTTCTATCGCGGGCCTTGAGCGCGGGGACCGAATCCAGAAATTCCGTAACGAAAAAACCTCACGCTCCCCACTCCGACGGGCTCGGTGGTGTGGCTTGAAGGCATAGCATGCAATAGCTTTACCGCGGCAGTCCCCGAGTGCCACACGTCTTTTTTTCTATTCTTTATAAATTTATATATTTATATTTATAAAGCATTTGAATGGCATAAATCCAAAAATATCAAATTCATTCCCGCGTCTTGTCAACTAAATACATACCGATTAGAGTTGCCCTCCTTAGTGCTGCCAGCGGGCGGCGCGTGGTGCAGCCGCAGCAGTGTTGGCGCGAAGCACACTGCTAAGTTAGAGGCCGTCATTTGGTTCACTGCTGAGTGTTCTGCCACCTGGAATTGAAATTATAATCTATATATATATATATATATATATATATATATATATATATAAAACTCAAAGGTGACTGATATAGTGATCTATCAACGCACAGCCCAAACCACTGGACGTATCGGGCTGAAATTTGGCATGCAGGTAGATGTTAGGACGTAGGCATCCGCTAAGAAAGGATTTCCCGAAATTCTTGCGGGAACGGGGAAAAACGGGGATGCCCGTACAAAGTCGTGGTCGGAACCTAGTTAAGTTATAAAGTTATAGTTTATTTATTTATTAAATTACTATGATAACCTATGAGAGAGAGAGATAACATATAACATATTGTATCAGCTATGCTATTTCCATTGCTTGCAGCTAAAAAAACATTGGACAAAACAAAATAAGTGGAATGAGTTGGAAGAAATTATCCTCTAATAATAATCAATATGAAATTTTCTAGGAATGGAATTGAATCCGATGGAGCAATCTTAAAAACTTACGCAGTTATCTACCTACATTTGATGGCTATTAAGACAAAAAATGTGTAATTACCTCTGCTAAGAAAATTAACAAAGACTGCAAAGCCTCCAAGTGTTCTTCAGGTAACAATAGCAAAGCGCATTGCACTGCATCTGGCCGTAAGGGTTCAGGAACATCTGGAAAAAGATTTTTTATTAATTTTCCTGCAGAAATTACTATTGGATATCATGGGAATTGATTCGAAGGGGAACCTCCTTCGTTTTACAAGAATAGTAAATAAAGGAAAAACTAATTCATATTGAAAATTTGAAATTAAATGAACTAAGAGCTTAGTGCAAAGAGCACATCACACAGTTTCCAGAAGTTATGCTGTTACTGTTAGAGAGATTTACGTTGAACGATTGCACGGACCAACATAATACTAAAGAAACATTGAGAATAGTCAGTAATTACAAAAGAAACTCACGTTGAAATATAGCAATGAACGTCTCACTAAGCTTATTAGTGAGCAATGCATCTGGCAATTCCCTAAAGTACTGTTTCACGACATCAGCTACATCATGCGCCTGCGCACCGTCAAAGCTCAAACTGCATAGACCAGGGTCTGTTGTGTTAATGTTCTCAATCGCAAAGGCCCCGTTTGTAGCGCCCGCTGATTCTACCATTGTGCGGAGTTTGGCTATACGGGATTTTACCCCGGCTTTCCGGAATATACCCATCTGGAATGGAAAATTTATTAGAGAAAAATAAACTCATGTCGTCAACAATTTACTTCGTTTTTTTGTGATTTAGTACGTTTTTCGTGGAAAGTGATACTACAATTTTCTTTTCAAGATTTGAACAGCAGTGTTATATTGTATGCGGTCATCTACTTTTGTTATCGAGTTGGATTATAAAAATTGATATGCACTTCTGATAAAATTATTGGCATTTACTTGGAAAATAGAACAGAATACAACAGTCGGATCGTTTTGCCTTAAATCTATTTTTCTATTGACATCAGCTAATGCTATGCATATATTATTTTATGAGACGATAGAAATTACCTGATCCATAGCATTTTGTTTCAACCAGTTTAGTGCACATTGTATAGGCTTCGGCAAGGAGTGTCCCGTCCTCTGTAGAGACACTGTGAGAGGTACTCCGAATACTGTCTTGTCTGTAATAAATTTATATGGAAATTATATTTAGACAATATCATGGAACTAAAAAAAAAGTCTTTACAACGAAGATTTGCTATTGGTTTTTAATTTTTGTTAATACGGCAATGGAAATATCATCTAGTTAGGTAGATATTATACACGAAGATATAAGATAATTTTTTCATTATTAATTTTCAGGTTCTTACCTTTATAATCAGGCGTCTTAATCTTCCTTATCAACTTCGGTAATTCCCAGTTCCACCCAGATTTGTGTGACGGACAATATCGCTCCATACACGCGGTTAGTCGTAATAGAGCTAGTTTCCTCAATATGTGCAGTTGACCGCACGATAGTGCTGACATCGGTCGTGATACTGAAAATTTGAGATTATTAAGATTTATGTGGGAAATAAAAAAACAGAAAGATTGGACAAGTTCAGAACTTCTGTATCTGTCAGAAGTGTACACTATACAAGTAATGTATGAAAATATATGTACATGAAAATTATTTAACAAGCTATCAGGGACTTTAACGTAATGAACCTGGCTTATATTTTTTAATTTTAAGAGATTCAAAAAAGAACAACTATTTTTTTTAAAGAATAGAAAAAAATCTCAACATGGAAATAAGTACCTACAAGACCTACATATTCTATTAAAATATCATAAGACAATATTCCTATTGTATTAAAAATGGTGAAATAAATATAGAAACCGAACTCACAATAAGCTTCGGGGTTTTTCTGATTCGGCGCTGGCTGTAACGTGTTGTTTGCTTTCGGCCCGCCGTTGAGAGCACTCGTTCTAAATGAATACCACCTTTGTATGTTGTTTCTGAAAGATTTCAACAAATATATACACAAGGAAAATAAATGAAGGAACATACGGATGTATATTGAGGCAAGTCGAGCAAATAGAAAATTACCTAACACATTTTTCTTTATCATTAAATAAAATTAGGTAATCAAAATTTACGTTATGAGATGCGAATGTAATTTGTACGAATTAATTTTCGTTATAAATACACAAACAAAACCAGAATAGTAAGGTAGAGCGAAATCATCACAAATTAATTATGTTAAGTTAAATAAAAATACATATTACAATTTTGTTTTCCATTTTCGGAGAACTTGTTGGTTACTCTACAGTCTACATAAAAAAGTAAGAAATGATTGACTTACTTTTTAGTTTTAAGATCAAGGCTATCGTCATCATCGTCTTGGTCACCATCATGAGACCTGGATCCAGCTGAGTTCGGACTGCTGTCGAGTTCTGAACTTCTGGACGCTGATTTATCTCTCTTTAAGCTGCGATCGCGAAATCTGAAAAGGTTTTTATTAATAGATAATTACAATGAAAGTTTGTATCTGAAAGCCTTTTGTAGGGCAGAAAGAGGACTTTAAATATAGGCTTTCATAATCAAAAGCAAAATTATATTAGAATTTATGGCAGAAGATATTAAAAATAGAAATATAGATCACGTAGGTGAAATAAAAACCGCAATTCCGTTATTCTTCGTACATTAGCCAACAAAATCAACTAACTCCAAGTTCCAAATAAGCTACATTAAAATGGAATCTTCACGGTACAAATCCAGTTCATTGCCCCACAAAATAGCAGAGAAAAACGCACATTAGTCGTGGTCGGCGCGTATTAGCATACCAATACACTATTGTCCAATGTTCTATGTCCATTACAAGTTACTTATTGTGTCTGCTTGGGGCAATTAGACGCGGACTAATCGTTTCCTTATAAATGACATAGATTCGTTTTGGAAACG
>CAJQZM010023234.1:0-31084 GCA_907164665.1 Colias nastes | reverse complement strand
AAAAAAAAGGATCGTCCGTGCGCCGTACGTCTAACGCACCGCTTCGGCACCGCAGCCGTCCGACACGAAACGCATAATTTGAAAGCGCCTTTATCCTACGTATAATCTCAATCACAATTTGTAAGTATCATTACTACTATGACACGTAAAAAGCTACAGAAAGAACATATTAAATACAAGCAGAAATATCTTCATCATTTCAAGTGATTGTCTCAAAATTACTTCACTTCGAACCAAACAAATAACTCCTCTAGAAAGTATACCATTGATGAAAAAATGTCACTGAAAATTTCTCAGCGGAAATGTTGAGAATACATTTGAAATAAGGAAAAACAATAAAACAGAGCGACTATTGAAGTGCCTCTTGTGAGTATATTGCAACGCCTCGCTCGAACAACCATTGAAGAATGTTGATGTTTGCCTTTATTGATTGTTAACGTATTAGTTGTTTTAAACTTAAACTACGTTAAGTCGTTAAATTGTTTTCGTATTGTGTTATTATGATACCGCAAAGTTAAAAGAGGCATTTGGTAAAGTATGTTTTATTCTTTTGAAGAATTCTTATGTGATTCCGAAGACTTATCGAAGACAAAAATCAAAGGGAAATAGGTATTTATCCAACCAAACTTAACTAATGAGTCTTTTTATCAAGCACATGTCTCAAAATAAACTAAAAGTACCTACTTACCTAATAATCTCAAATCGATAGATTATACACACTACATAGCATAGATACAAACCACAATAGAAAATCTAATATATTTTTTTACCATCGTGTAGATACTACAGCAAAGAGTGAAAATAATAAATATTAAAAAAATGGTGAGCCATTCGAATTGAGTGAAGGATTCTTAATTCGAATCCGAGTGAATTGCGCTAACTCAGAATACGATACAGTTTTCTTTTTTATTACAGTCGGCGCGCCACTACATCACTACCTATACCCACATGCTTGTATAACCAGCCAGCAACTTTTTCATAGAATATTCAATTCGAAAAAAAAAGTAATATAATATGACTATATTGTACCTGGGTACGGTGACGAAACAGTATAATATTTTAACTGCCTTCTATCTCATGACCATAAATACGGAATAGCATAGATCAACAGATTATGACACTTTGAAAAACTTGCATAAAATTTATTTGTATACTGAAAAGTTATTTACGCTATGAAAGAGATTTTCCCTCAGGACTTACGTTCTGAATAGCAAGACTTTTCCCATATTGAAATCCAGCTTGCAGGTTTGACATCAAAACGACTTAGAATTCTACGCACAAAGCTTCAAAACTGCTTCTGGCGGTTCAATAGGATACAATGAATTTTAAAAAGAGTATCTGTTGGATTTTCTATCTTTTATGTGGTTATATTATAGGTGGACTTACGAGTTTTGATACTAAATAGTGTATTAAAAAGAATGTAATACAATACAATGATGCATAAATTGTTTTCTAAATAAGTAGTATGTGTTACAAGTGTATATATTATCGTAGTCATTTTAGAAACGTTTCTATAGATTTTGAAACAAAAACATTAAAAAAGATTAGATCTTAAAAACTTAACTATTTTTTTTCTTTTATGAGTACTTAATACATAATAATATTATGTACCTAATTTTTGTAAAGCTTCCCAGATTAAACTGAAAACTGTCAAAATTTTTCAATTCACATATGTTTTTGTACAAAACAACCAATTCTGAATTAAAAAATACCGATCCGCAAATAAAACAAGATTTGCACGTAACAATTTATCCGTCCTACAATTTGACACGAAAATTTACAATCAATGCAAACAGTCAGTGAACAGGGAAAAGTAAATTGTATTGTAAACAAACGGTATTTACCCGACTGCGCCAATGATAGGTTTTTTCTGTGTATTTGAGTACCTAATACGAGTGTATTTCTTTAACACTTGATTATATGTGAAAAAAAGAACAAATTTTAGCGCCAAATTATGTTCTTAATTAACACACACTTATTTAAAAACTATCCAATGCAATTTCGAAATTACTGTCTTAAAAAAGAATTACTGAGTTTCATGTAGTTATTTTTTGTTTTAATCATAATCTTTTTATTCTATAGCTAACTATTACATTTGACTCACTCAGCATTACAAAAGATGTCGAAATCACAAATCAAACTCAGAATATGGTCATAAGTTCAAACAAAAATGATAACAAAACTAATCTTGGGCGCTAATTGCTATTAATAGCTACATCTGTCCATATTATAACTATCTTATCTTATCCTAATTATGAACAACAATATGATATAGTGATGTTGGTGACTTGACAATATTATTATTATTTCATAGCATTCTAATGTGCCTAGACGATAATGCAGCTTGACATGTATGACCGATGATCATATGAATGACAAACTACGTTCTGTCAGCTGAATACTAATGAAGCTTTCAATTTGCTATAATGTAAGTTATACTGACATGCAGCATGATCGTTTAGATTAGTAACTGTCATGGAAAAGCTTAGAACGTCTCAATATACTCAGGCTGGACGCGAACTGTATAAAAATGCATGATTTGATATTTTTAGACGCTCATGCAGCATGACAATTCACCTTAACGCGTGTCATGCTTGCATTACCGTCTAGGGACTACTAAAACGTACTTCATTTTGGTTTATCCACATAGGAACTAGATAAAAAGCTTAAAATACTTTCTTTTTATACACATAAAATGCTAACTCAGATTTTTAATAAACGTACAAGCACGTCAAATTGAAAGCACTAGAGCGCTGTAAACATTTTACGCTAAAAATGTGAACTCCGTGTATTTTGGAGAACAGCCTAAATTAGGCTTTATTGTTCTAACATACATTTAAATTCCATTCACAGCATTCAAGGCAGACGAGAGATAAGTCCCAGACGGAGTCGGAACGCTGAACAAGACAGACGGGTTCCGTTAGTGGCCTTTATTTATGTTGCTATTATGATAGTTATTACATATTGTAATCAATTCTGCTTTAAATTGTTATATTCTTAAATTGTATCTAAATACAAGTATAAGAAAAAATACCAGGCCGCAGAATAAGTTGGAATTATAATTTTACACCAAATATATCTAAGGCATTTTTTTTAAGTTTTCCCCCTGCACCGTCTTTACTAATTGATGTGTATCGTACACATCAATGAGGTAAAATTATAGCTGGATGTTTCTTTAGGTACCTATATTATTTACAAACGTTGAAAGATTATCAAGTTCCCATATTTAAGCGTAGCTTGAAACTCACCTTGACGTGAATTGTCCTGTAACTTCCAAAAACTACACATTCTGTGAAATACAATAAAAAATGCTTATAAATATTATAAAATCATGCGCAAATTTTCAATGTCTTTATCGAACTTTTATTAAACCTTCGATTCATAAGTACATCAATGGATTCGAGTTATAAATCGGTAGCGACGAAAGCCACAAAGACATTTGCAATTTAATGGCCATATTATCATAATCGATGGACGATATTGCTTTGCTATCGTTTTTTCTTTTCTTTCTTGACATCCATTATTTTTGCGATAAACATCTCGTTTAATTTTTAACAGATGAATAGTTATTGGGGTTTCTAACTGAACTATAATTTAAAGATTGTAAGAAAAACAATACGTCTTCAGACATTCTTTGATATATTTTGTGAAAAACATGGGTATCCTTTTCGTAAAATAAGTTAATTATTTTATTCTAAACATGTAAATTTGAGATAGACAGAGTAAATAAAATATTGCTTAAATTATTAAAATTATAAATCCGTATAAATTGCAACCATTTTAAAACAGTTAAGTGAAACTTTTATGATAAATTTAACGCAAAGCGCGGTTACGGTCAGAGATACAAGTAGGGAATACTTCAACGTCCAACACTTAACGTTTTAATTCCTACTTTTAATTAGCTCTTCCATAATAAATGCAAAATTCCGCTTTATAAATACTACAGATAATCATTTTAATCTTTGAAGACTGGAGTACTTATATGCGTTTTAGAAAATCTACGTTCTAATCTATACATATAATAAAATCGTAGGAAAGTCAAAACTGTACATTGAATATTTTTTTTAAAGAATACATAATCCATGATCTATAATCGATATAGAAGCCAAAAATATAGTTTTTAGAATTTTTGTCTGTTTGTCTGTTTGTCTGTTTGTCTGTATGTTTGACCGGGCTAATCTCGAAAAGTACTGCATAGATTTACTTCAAATTTTGCATGAATATTACTAACTGGTCGGGTCAGGCTATAGGCTACATATTATCAAGCTATCACCTACGGGGGAGGAGCTGTGAACCTTTATTTTTCTTACGTATTCTGTGTACTACGACAGCGTACAATCTAAAGACTCATGTTTAAATGTTTGTTTCGGGTAAGCCATGCTATTATCTAGCTTTACAAAATAAAAACTATGTCATTTACGTAATTTGGGCAGAGAAACAGTTAAATGAATCTTAGCAGTATAAAGACAAATTTGAAACAGCGCCATCTATGAAGTGTTAGAAAAATCAAACACACGTTAACTATTGGAAATTAATAACCAAATGACGCATATATAAATGTTGTTTGACAATATCTAGATTGACACTATAAAAATTATGCCATATAAGTAACTTGGGAAGAGAAACATAGTTTAAAGAATGTAAGTTGTATAATGTTAATTTTGTAACAGCGCCATCTATGAGATTTCGTAAAAATCAAATCAATTTACATGTTAACACTACTGAATACACTGTTGAAAATTAATAATTTAAATATAATTATGTTATTTATTTAACTCTTTAACCCATATCTTCCCTTCCCTATAAGGTATATTTCGTGTAAATAATAAATATGCTACATTTTTTTAAAGTGAGGGTAGATGTTTATTATTTTAAGTAAAACTAGACACCATTATCTACAGTTAATCTAATATTGATTGTGTTCATTAGTTACAATTTTAAAAATCTTCGTGTTTTATAAATTTACTAGCTTCGTCCGCTTTGTCTAAAACTTAATAAATTATATACTAAAACCTTCCTCTTGAATCAGTCAATCTATTAAAAAAACCGCATCAAAATCCGTTGCGAAGTTTTAAAGATTTAAGCATACAAAGGGACATAGGGACAGAGAAAGCGACTTTTTTTATACTATGTAGTGATATTTATAAAGCAATTGAATGCCATAAAACCAAAAATATCAAATGCAATCTTCGTGTTTTGTGAATTTTCACCATCATGCGTTCCCACAAAAGGTAGGTAAGTTGTTACTTATAGGTATTTATTTTTTATAATGATAGCAATTCATGTTTTTTGTTGGTATTATAATATTACACTTTTAGAATGAAATAATAAAATGATGAATTCTTTTATTATTTTGAGGTGCATTGGGAACAGTAGTTTTTGATAAAATTTTATTTGTAAGTAGCTTTTTTTATAGATTTACAGTTAACTTTTGTTTTTTTTATTTACAGATTCAATGCTCATAAAATTATATCGCCTTTGGAAGACGATTTCTGCTGATAATTTTACAACACCACTTGAAAATTGATGATTTGATGATAAAGATAGTAGCAGCGAGGATTGAGTGGAAATTAGTAATCATCCGCTTCGTCAATTTTTGACTGAAGTTAATGTCCAACGTCCAATGGTTCAATCATTGGAAGTATCTCGGGAAATTTTGGAGGATATTTTTCAGGAAGGAGAGGAGGGGCAGCCAACCACATATCAAACTACTACGTTTTAGTACCGAAAAAAATGTTATTGCCAAATGAAACGTAAATTTTGCACTCACAACTGTACAAGTAATGTTTTATTTTGATTTTGCGGTTATCTGATTAATATTTATCGTTATGGCTATCGAGGTACCGACCGTACTGGGATCAGAGTACATGATATTATACAGTTCATCATCCAGGATTGCTTAGAGCATTTTTACACTGAAAAAGATGTTTTCTTTGAATCGTAGTTGCTTCATTTATTTATTTTTAATCATTTTACATAATATGTTTTATATTTTATAAATATATCATTTTCATTATTTAAGTAGATAAAATAAATTATGTAACGGTTTTATAAGAAAACACAGTGTATTTATTAGGCGACGGTGATTTCTTCCAGGCAAAATATTCATCAGCTCAATAAAATTGAATAGTAATATGTTGTTAGTTATTCTTTAGATTCACAATTGTAATGAGCATTTCCGCATGCAAGTTGTATCGTAGTTTAGATATATCATAGTTTTGACATATTAAAGTTCCAACAAAACCCTCAAATTTTTGAGCAGAGTTGAGCAAGATAATTTGAAAAATGTGCTGTGTTAAGTATTATAGAAAAGGTTAGTTCGTTGGTAATTATTATTTCTTCTTCATTTACATGTTGTTAGTAAAAATAAACTTTGACTAAGAGTCAAAGTAGTCATAGTATATTTTAACTAATACTACTTAATATCTATTATACTTATGTTCAGTATTTATCTGTATTATTATTGCTTGGTAATTAATATATTTTCATGTCGTATACCTAATTATAAGCATAAGTTTGATGTGTAATTAGCTGGATTTATTTTTACGCACTCACAGACTTATATTTTATGTTAAAAGAGTGTTAATAGTGTAAATCATAATATTATTTTTTCACAATTAAAAATAATCCTTTTTTCTGATGGTGTTAGCATTGAATTAAACCGCGCTGTCGTTTCGTTCACAAAAAGTGATGTTATGAGGAGCATATTCGGTCCTCATATCATAAAAAATCTGTGCGAAAACAATAAACACGTGTGAGGCCCTCACGGCAGATAGGGGCCGGGTGGTCTGACGCGAAGTGGGGACAGCGTTGTCACTGTATCGCTCTTGCCACGCTGTTCAACAGACTTATTCGATAGTTCAGTTTTGTGTTAAGACCGCTGTGACAACCAACCCGTGAGACAACCAAACCCGGTCTCCCCTACTATCCCGTGAGACCGAAACCTTCACTGAGAGGGTATGACGTCTCACAGCTGATCGCAAACGGCATATTGTACAATCCCGTGAGACTGAAACCCTCACTGAGAGGGAATTACGTCTCACTACTGATCACGACTGTCATATTTTATCTCGATAATCTGAAACTTTACTCAATATGAAGACCGTTTGACAAATGATAGGGTGCATCATGATATTATTCGATCTCTTGAAGATGAACATGAGCATAAGCAATGACTAGAGTAGGGACGCGAATATTACAATTATATGAGACAAGAACGATTAATAAGTTTGTTTAATGAAAGATTAAGAATTGAAACTATTCGGTCTCTGGAAACGGACGAATAGCGAGAGGCCCGTCTTACTGCAGACAGATTTCGTCATAGTCTTAAATTAATTAATAAAATTAATGACTTGAGGTAAACAATCTACGAATTCGGTGGTGTGGTCTGACAAATATAAAAGTGGGTTTGCTTATAACCTCACAATTGATTACAGATCATCTTCTGTATAGGCGATAATAACGTAGTATGTTCTTTTTGTAATGCTTTAAAGTAAAATAAAAATAAATAAAAAAGAGTTTATTTTCTCACATCAGTTACATAAATAAGTTTACACATTTTCAGTACATATAAATAAGTGTGAGACTGGTGCCTAAACTAGGTAATAAAAATTACCTGTATTTTAGGTCACCAGGTCACTCCTCACTTCGTTGGAACACATTTTCTATATATACCTAATTTGTTGAGAGAAAACAAAAAAAAAACACTAGAAATAAGAAAAGAAAACTACAAAGAATACCTATACCACTATTATACCACAGTTGTAACCACCAGGCAAGAAAGCAAATGTTTTGTTTATTTTAAGAATGATAGATACAATTATGAAATTATGTTTTTTTTTAACTAAAATAACTTTTTTGGTGCTCAATAGTTATCAGAAGGTCCGTTCATGCTTACTTTTAAGATACAAGGTCAAGTTTACCATTTGATAGGATCCCTTTTGCCTGAAGGCCAACCTAAGTTTGTTTAAATATATTTTGTATTCGACTACAACGAATAGTGGAATACAAGAAATCAATATTTCTCAAAACTGAACTCATTTCACAATTTTAGAACAGGTTAATTCGTATGTATGCAGTTTTAAATCGACATTAGAAGCTTTTCCTCAAGATGGTGATATCGGCACTCAGGAACTCCCGGGACGTGTTATAACGCCCAGGCCACAGTATTACAAATTTTTCCTAAAATAGAGCAACGAATGTATTTTCGCATAGCAACGGAGGGGAACTCGCGGGGGGTCAAGTGACGCGGGCCACGTACCACAAACATGCTTAGTTTGTGGTACCGAGCGCGACAGAAAGTCATCGTGTTTTTAGTAAAGTTACTATGTAAACTAACGTAATTTAATACTTAGGTACATATTCTATTATGGTGTGCTCAAACTGTTAATCTACATTTAATTTAGATTATTATTTGATAGTAAGTAATGTAGAATTTAAATCACATTCATTCATGTTTTCTTCAGATTTTAAGATTTTCTTATCAGAGTGTTCAATTTTAATGTAGTTAAATTTTATAAGAGACAATAATTAAGAACATTCAAAAATAAAGTGTCACGTATTTTTTTTAAACGACGAATGACGAAAAACGACCTAATCGCTGACGAAGTCGCGGGCAACAGCTAGTTAGTTGATGAAATTGCAACTGAAGAAGTTTTGGTTTCGATTTTGATAAAGATGTTTTGGCTTTCAGCCAACCAATTGTCTAGGTTTGGTGAGACTGCATAAAAGCCTTTCATGCCTTACTAACGACAAATATCACACCTGTGTAGTCACAGGTGTGATATTGTTGACAGGTGTGATTGTGATATTGTTGTGTCGAAAGACTAGCAATACGTAGCAAGTCGTATTAAATTTTTATGCCCAAATATTAACAACTATCTCAGGAGATGGTTTCAGCGTAAATGATTCTTACCCAGGTAAATCTGAGTAGGATAAAGCATGCGTAAGAAGCAATGCCAAATCTATTTCTACAATAATAAAGTAACTTTTCATCACCACTATCAGGGCTAAAAACTCAAGTTCTTTATAGTGTCGAAATCCATTCAGTAGGCATTATAACAATAAAAAAAACAAAATTTTCACAAAATTATATATCTACTTCAAGTCTACCTAACCAAACGGTTGCCCTAATAAAAATATTTTAAATAATTTTAGCGAAAACAGTCACGAAGGGGTAATTTTTCATTCGCACACTTCAAAGGACATTACTCTTTGATCGAAAATAGAAAGGAAAGAAATTTATTACCTGCTGTATTTATCGTGTCTACATACCCACTGAAAGCTTTTTATTTTGCTTTTAGTGATAATGGAAAGATATTTATGTTCGTCACGGTCTTATAAATAAAATATGGCTAGTCCCATTTTAAAGTGATTGAATTTAAAACAAATGTTTGCTTGTTTTAATATTCTAACAGGACTGTACAAAAATCTATATTGATTAAAATGAATCCTTTTTTTAAACCTAAACCTCCACGTTGGTATATTTTTGAGCTTTATTTTTCACTAGCTTTTCGCTCGCGGCTGCGCCCGCTTTGTCTAAAACTTTATAAATTGCATATGCTGAGTGGCCTTACCCTTTAGGTCACCAGTCGCCACACAAATATTTATATATATATTAGATTTTTTAGCTTTTAAGTTTTTTTATCTTGTTATTTTCTATAGTGTTTAAGAGTGCTTTTGTTATTGTTTTTTATATGGTGGTGGTACTTTGGTGATTCTAATAAATGTATTTTATTCTTTATTCTTTATTCTTAAATTATATTATACTAAAACCATCCTCTTGAATCACTCTATCTATTAAAAAAACGCATCAAAATCCGTTGCGTATTTTTAAAGATTTATAGCATACATATAGGGACAGATGAGGCGAATTTGTTTTATATTATGTAGCGATACACTACATTGCATTAGGTATTTTTGGATGTTTAATGGTATACACAATTCAGCATCTAGTGTGTTTATGCAATCAAACAAACTTCACATGAGATTCAAACATGCTTGCTTAAGTCAGAGGAAGGCAATAGACACTAGTATTTATTCGCCAGATGTGAACAAACAATGCTTCCCACTTTGAAAGCAATTTGTGTTTATTGTGATTATTTATATACAACGGGAAGCAGAAATTGGGTATCAGATTTTTAATTTTATGCAAATATGAAGCAAATTGGTAAACCATGCTTTTTCTTCTTTATATTAATTTAAGTAGATATTCCTCCTTCTGCATACAAAAGGCATAATATCGAAATTAGAACAGCTAATATAATTAATGCTCGACTACTGAAATCTAATAAAAGAACATATTCATATTTGACGAGAAATTGTAATTGAAGGTACAATAAAAAAAACTATTGTTCGTATTTTTCCTTACATTTTATTAAGCAAAAAAATAAAGTTGTATTTACATCAATTCAATAAAAAGGAAAGAAATAAATAATAACATCACAGAGAGTTAACGTTTTTCTAAGATTCCAATGCCAAAATCCAAACATGATTTTGGTTTCAGATATTTTTTAAAATAAAATATGACATACTAGGAATCCACTCTATGTGTCCATATTATACATAAAAATTATCGTTTCTCCAAGCTTATTTCATAGCCATCCCTATCTCTAAGCATAATAGAAAATGTACTATTTATTTTAGGAACATCACTATCTTCTCTTTCGCCTACTACTTTATATCGCCGTAGAATTGTAGCGAGCGCTACTTTAATCACTATAAATGCAAATTGGTATCCTGAAACAACACAATTAGATTAAAAACTTTGTTTGAGCATACTTATTCTGGTATCGTTCCATACAGACTCGATTAATTTGGTTTTAGTTTTATAATGTTAACTTTTAAATTCATAATATCTGATAGTATGATATAAAATGTTCTTTAGTGAAAATAGCGAGTTTTAAAAAGATGCAATTGGATAAGCAATACTTTATGATTGGACAAACTTTTAAAATATTAAATACTAACTTTCCGCCTACGGCTTCGCTCGAAAAAGGAAACCTGTTGCCATGGGATTTCCGTGATGAAACCTATAATAATAAATGTCCTTTCTCAGGTCTCAAACTATCTGTGTAGAAAATTTAATTCAAATCGGTTCAATTGTTTAGGCGTAAAGAAGAGAAATACAGACAGACATAAAGAGATTTTTTCATTATTTATTTATTTATTTATTTATTAGACACACCAATAATGACTCAATTAATACAATTTACAGAAGTACATTAATCATAATTTCCTAAACTGAATTGGCCATAAAGCAGGCGTATACAACAATTATAAAAAACAGGTCTTAAAATTTTTCAGTTTTAAGTCTAAAAATACATAGTTAATCAAATTTATCATCCATTGAAAAAAAAAAATAAGTATAAAAACATAAAATTCATTACACAATTAAAAATTTATCAAGAATACATAAAATTAATACTACAATAATAACATGAATAAAATTTTGAAATTTTATACATCCATGAAATAAAAAAAAAAAATATGTAAAATTCAATTAAAACATGGCTAAAACACATACAATACAAAATAAAAACACATAAAAGAAAATATGTCAAATAAATCAAAAATCCAAAACAGTCACTGAATAAACTTTACTATTTTATTTTTAAAACTATAAAAATTATCGTGAAAGATGTCAATGTCAACGTTATTACAATTTCTTTTATTGGTAACACTATTGTACGTTTTCATTAACCTATTAAATGGACTATTCTTTTTTAAATTAGTATGGGATAGACTTGGGCAGAAAGTACTAGAAACACCGTAACGTGGAATAGAGCGTGGAACTGACAAATTCAAATACATAATTAGGTTAGAGCTAAGGTTCCCATGAATAATTTTATGCAATGTATATAAATCAAGTAAATGACGGCGATTCTCCAATGAGCCCAATTTAAAATGATCCAGTCTATCTCTGTAATCTGCCCTAACCGAAATACGGTGATCCTTAAAAGCTAAGTACTTTGTGAAAGCTTTCTGTAGGCGTTCAATGCGGCCTATATGAATTTGATAATGGGGATTCCAAATCGTACTAGCATATTCTAAATGACTACGTACTAGGGCATTAAATAGGCAAATTATCGTACTTGCTTTTCTGAAATCTTTTGTATTTCGTTTTATAAAACCTAACATCTGCCAAGCTTTAGAACATATATGATCAATATGCTTTGAAAAGTTTAGTTTTTTGTCAAATAATATACCTAGATCACGAACTACTGACACTTCCTTAACAGGTTTTTGATTAATCGTGTAAGCTGATTTAAAAGAATTCTTTTTTCTAGAAAATTTTATGTGAAGGCACTTGTCAGCGTTAATCTCCATTTTATTATTCCTACACCAGACTTGAATAGCATTTATATCATGCTGCAGAAGATATGCGTCATCAGAATTGTTCACACTACGATAAAGTTTTAGGTCATCGGCAAAGATTGAGCAATTACTATAACTAATGCAGTTAGATATGTCGTTGATAAAGATTAAGAAGAGAGTCGGGCCTAGGTGTGACCCTTGGGGAACCCCTGACGTCGCAATATATTCACGAGACCTGAATCCACCCATGGTCACCCTTTGAACCCTATGGTGAAGATAAGAATGAAACCATTGGATGAGAGTTCCGTGGAAGCCATAATTCTTCAATTTTACCAACAGTGTTGTATGGTCGACTTTGTCAAATGCACTGCTGAAGTCTGTGTATATGGCATCCGTTTCAGAGCCTCTATCTAAGCATTCGCTGATATATGTTGAATAGTGCAGTAAATTTGACACTGTCGACCGATTTTTGCAAAATCCATGCTGAAAATCATTGATAAGGTTGCTAAAGTATGGAGTAACGGCGGATAGTACCAAACGTTCAAATATTTTTGAGAAAGTGTTTAGTAGAGAAACCGGACGGTAATTCTTGACATCATCTTTATCGCCTTTCTTGTAAATAGGGACGATATTTGCTGTCTTCCACGCGGTTGGAAAAATCGAAGACTCTAGGGATTTCTGAAATATGATTTTGAGCGGAAAGGAAAGATTATGGCTGGTTTTAATAATAAAAAATGGCGGGATTCCATCCGGTCCTGCGCCCTTACTAGGATCGAGGGAACGGAGCAATTTTAGAATATGGCTCTCAATTACCTCGATATTATATATGGAGAATTGTGAATATATATCATTATCCGCGGTAAATACCTGCTGGTCACTACATGAGAATATTGAATTAAAATGAGAAGCAAAGAGCTCGGAAATGCCAGGTCCAGTATCGGAAGACAAATTTCCTAATTTCATCCTAGAGGGAAAAGTCGACGAACAACCCCTACGACTTTTAATGAACGTCCAGAATTTTTTAGGATGATGCTTTATTGAAGCTTCTATACTAGTTATATAGTCCTTATACTGAGATTTAATTAATTTATTAATTCTTTTACTTAGGATGCTGACTTCTAGATTGTCCCTAGGATTTTTATAGATTTTAAACCTTTTACGGAGTTTTTCTTTTTCAGAGATTAGCTTAATAAGATCCTTTCTATACCAAATAGGATATTTTCGGCTTTTTGTTTTGTGGCTGGGAACGTGAAGATTAATTACATCATTGATCAAACTATAAAACTTTGAAACCATAGCATTGACATCTTTACACGAAACCAATTCCTGTTCCCAGTTTATCTCTGACAGCTTGGAGTTAATCAAATAATAATCAGATTTAAAAAATTTTCGACTTGCATATGGTTTGTTTATTAAATATTTAGATTTAGATAATGCTACATTAATTTTAATTGCCGGATGATGAGGATCTAATCTAGCTAAGGGAACAGAAACCTTTGATACTTCAATCTGACAATTTCGGCCAAAAACTAAATCTAAAATTCGCTGGTTATGATTTTTAACATTATTAAATTGGAGTAAATCATTTTGAGACATGAAATCGACTAGAGACAAGCCAGATGAAGTATCATAGTTGCACGGGCGTAAATACATATCTGATTCCACCGTCCAGTCAATAAATCCCATATTAAAATCCCCTATAACTATTGATTCACATGGATGCGATTGTATAGCATTACTTATATTTTCCAAAATACCATCTACTACATAAGAACACACTGGAGGAGGTAAGTAAACAGCACATAGTAAGATATCCCTAGTTTTGCCCTCCGATATGCATTTCAATGAAACCCATAAATCTTCATATACACTTTCAAGGTGACGCATACGAACAGATTGAATTTCTTTAGATATAGCTATAATAACACCACCACCTCTCGTCTTTATAGATGCCGTAGATTGCCGGTCTCTTCTATATATATTATAATTTTCATTTAAAATCTCATTATCAAATACTGAACAATCCAACCAAGTTTCCGTACCAATAATTATGTCGTATTCGGTTTGCAGTGACATTAACCTTATACCATCTAGTTTAGTTTTCATACCTCGAAAATTTTGATAATATATATTGAATGGTAAAATATTGAATATCGGACTTTTTCCTAGGGCAATGATATTATAATTTGTTAAGAGATTCGAAGTTCTTAATTTGTATGGGTTGAGATCGCTCATCCTTCCGGGTCAAAATTCTCCCGTTTCTTACCCAGACAAATTTTATACCTTTTTCCTTTGCAACGAGGCGTGTTTTAGCATGAAGGGACTTATAATATGGAGATAAATGTTCCGACACATAGATAGGAGTTTTATTTCCACCATAACCCAACAAACTAGAATTAATACGATCGTTTTGTGTGTTTTTATTAAACTTTGACACAGCTGATATTATTCCATCTCGAACGTGTGTACTACGGAGCTTAAAAATAATAGATCTCGGTCTTTTATTAGAATCGTCGAGTTTTCTTACGCGTGTACATGTTATAATGTCGGATTCCTGAATTGGGTAGGAAACGATGGAGCAAAGCTGCTTCATTACAGAAATTAAGTTTTCGGCTTTATTTTCAGGCAGTCCGTTCACCTCCACATTATTCTCACGTGCATGTTGTTCTAATAAATTAATGCGCATTGATAAATCGCTGACATTAGATTGCAATACAGAATTCTCTTTTTTCAAAATCGAAGTAGTATCTTGAATGTGTTTAAATTCACACTTTAATTGGTCATAGTCGGCGCATAAGAAATCTAAAGTCTTTTGAAAGTCATTTAAAACTGATAATTGGTCTCTGATCCCATTTAACTCCTTCGATATATAAGAATCGATTGATGCTTTAACAGCCTCATGCACTGCTGATTGAATTTCGCTTTTTATTAAGGATAATAAGTTCGGATCACAAATTGTTGACTTAGATTGGTTCTGCGCCGATTTCTTGCGATGAGTAATGTTGTTTTGAATTATTTGCTCGTCATCTGAAGAGCTTGTACTTTTATGTGTTAGTGCATTTGAGCGTACCGGGGTATTTGAATTGTCACCTCTAGGAATCTTTTTATTGCGGCATGCCTGACAAATCCATCCCCTTTTTTGCGATTCCGACATTAAGTTGAATTTCTTAAGGGGGATGTTAGCGCACAACAGATCGAAACGACTTGTGCAGTGTAGACAAGATAGGTATTCGAGACCACTAATGATATTTGGGCATGCACAACACAAGAGACCTTTATTACTAGAGGCCATATTTAATTTACTTTGTTTAACTATAATATTATTATTATATATTTTTTTTTTCTTTTTCCTCTCTTTATTCGGTAAAATATTATGTAAGTTCTTGTTAAAGTAGATGATAAAAAAAAAAAAAAAGAATAATTTATTTGGTATTACGTGGGATCGAACCGAGGACTCAAGATTCTATCTAATACCGATGTATGTTACACGAAGCCAAACCAACCGTTGAGCGTCCAGTCAAATTACGCGATATTCTTCTTCGGATTTTTTAATTTATTTTTATCAGTTATGACTGAGGGTAATAAAAAAAAAATTTAATAACGTACACTTATATCGTAAATAAATACTTCCACTAGCACAATTTCGCACTGTTTGCACTTTATATTGTTTATTGTTTAACAGGATTGATAAATAATGTAATCAATCGCAATAAGCCAGGTGAGTTCACGTATATCACACGATTTCAATCAACAATAACTCTCAGCCGATTCACCGACGTTTTATTATGTTTTGGAACTATTTTCAAATTTAGGATGACAATTTGGAGACTCTTAAAATGTTCCCTTAATAACAACACAACTTTAGACCACTTTAACTATTTTTAAATAACAAATATTTAAGGACACAATGTTTACATGTCAGAATTTGACAGATGAATGATTAGATATGATCTCATCCATACTTCCATACTTACTAATATTATAAATGCGAAAGTAACTCTGTCTGTCTGTCTGTTACTCAATCACGCCTAAACTACTGAACCAAATTGGTCATGAAATTTGGTATGGAGATATTTTGATACCCGAGAAAGGACATAGGCTACTTTTTATCCCGGGAAAATGACGCAATCCCGGAAATCCCACGGTAACGGGAACTATGCGGGTTTTTCTTTGACTGCGCGGGCAAAGCCGCGGGCGGAAACCTAGTACTTTATACTTACCAACACAATTTCGAGGTCCAAGACTAAAACTAGCTAATAAATTACTGTTAGTTGTAAGAAATCTGTCAGGATCAAAAGAATTTGCATTTGGACCCCAATAAGTAGGATCTCGATTGACTCCCCACACAAAGATAATAATTCCAGTATTATTTGGGAGAGTTGTTCCTGATGCTGTAACAAACATAAAAAATAACGTTATTTTAACAAAAATTCAATAATAGGTATATAATAATATTACATACCTAGTTATATTATCCTGAAACCATAAAAAAATTATATGCTATATAAAAATATATGTAGAAACAATATTCTTACAATTTGGCCATGTTTAGTGTATCGTAAAATTAACAGGGTACACTTTCACCGAATAGATACTGAATATTGTAGATTCTTATCTAGAAACATTATTTTAAAATCTATACTAATAAGTAATAAATAATCACTACATAGTATAAAACAAAGTCGCTTTCTCTGTCCCTATGTCCCTATGTCCCTTTGTACGCTTAAATCTTTGAAACTACGCAACAATGTACTAAGTATTATACACATTGAAAAGGTCTACAGAAAAGTCCGTGATGGTATATGTCTATCTCTTATGGATAACCCACAATAACTTTTTTTTGTCATTTACTTTTTACAACAAATAATGGCTAATTTTCGAAGCGATTTTAACCAATACAGCATTAATCCTTAACCAATTAAATACCTTGAATACATTGTTCATTTAATATAGATCTATAGGTATGGCCCTTTACACCGTATGATTTAAGTGAATATTTTCGAAGATATTACAGATTTAAAAATTGCGGGACGTAGCGTTTGCGGCGGTACCCGGCTATATATTTTATACCCGTGCGAAGCCGGAGCGGGCCGCTATGTTTTTATATACAACGTTCACAGTTTTTCTGTAGTGTATTTAGTATCAGCATTGCACCCGTGCGAAGCCGGGGCGGGTCGCTAGTAATATTATAAAGCTGAAGAGTTTTTTTGTTTGTTTGAGCGCGCTAATCTCGGGAACTACTGGTCCGATTTGAAAAATTCTTTCGGTGTTAGATAGCCCATTCATCGAGGAAGGCTATCATCTATCATCTCGCTAAGACCAACAGGAGCGGAGCACTGCGGGTAAAACCGCAGATCACAGCTAGTAAAAACATATACCAGAAGACAAACAGTCCAGAGAACACTTACGTAATGTTATTTCATTCATAGTTTTCCTTACAATAATAGGAACTGGTGGAAACATCCGTAGTGATTCTTTGACCACTCTATTGAGATACTTGAGCTCTTTCAAGTCATTCTTGTGCAAGGGTCGGTCGGAATCACCGAGGACACTTAAAAATCTGAAAATAAATTTTATCTTATTTAAGTAAAAACATTAGTAATGCTTCAATTTCATCAAAATAGTAAGACCAGTTTCACTTGCTGATAGTATCCTTGATAGATTATATTTTAACATTTTTGACATCCTACCAATATTTTTTGTATGTTTGTTTGTTACTCCTTCACGCAAAAACTACTGAATCGATTCTCATGAAATTTGGTAAATACTAAGATAGTAACTTGGATTAGCACATAGGATAGTTTTCATCTCGAAAATCCCACGGAAACGGGAACTATGCGGGTTTTCATTTGACTAAGCGGGCGAAGCTGCGCAAAAAACTAGTAATTTCATAAATTGTTTATTTACAAACTAAACACGCAACATATATACAAGATGTGAATATATTGTCATGTTCTTACTCAGCATGTATTTTCTCTTGTACGTCTGGATATTTTCCTAACAGTTTCAATATATTGCAAATAGAAATTGCAGATGTATCGGTTCCAGCTAGCAAAAATAATGTGATTTCGTCTCGTATCTCAACGTCTGTGAGTCCGCTGCCATCGTGGGACGCGCCCTTTAATAAATAGTCGAGGACACATGGGGTTTGATTTCCACCTAAAATTTAAATTATGCTTAATTCAAGATAAAAATACATATGTTCTAGTGTTTCAAAGTCAGTATCTATTTATCATATTATTTTTTACTTTTTCAGGTTGGTTTAAATTTTTCTCCAAAAAATTGTTGTTGTTACATATTGTTGCTTATTTCAAATCCTTTTATTTTTGTTTTATTTTACAAACTAAATGATAACAATTATAAAACTAACACTTACTTGAATTTGATACAAACCTGCTTTAGATAAATCATCTGGAGGATGATACCGTTTGTTCTTTAATATCTAAAAAATAAATAATCAATTTAACATTTTCTTTCACAGATTTACACAGTAAAAATCTGCAATAGAATTAATTTTCTAACTGATTTACGTTAGAAAAGTATCTAAACTTGTTTTCAGTTAAAAACTTTTTAATTAACCAAACGACGAGGCGTACCGTAAAGGTATTATTAAATAAACAAGTTCAAAACACCGAGCTGCACTTCGGAACTTCAATTGGCGATGGAGCTCTTAAAATTGGCTGGATTAAATCTAAATTGGTAGGTAACGGTAGCGCATGGCTTGCTCAGCCAGCTAGTTGTGGAGTTATTTTAATGTACCAAATATAAATGAACTAGGTATACAAACTTTAAATGGTTAGCTTACACCGAAAGTAAGAAATAGGTGGTAAGACTTAAGGCGAACGAAATAACATTTACATAAGGAAGGCTTATAATAAAATGTATTACCTAATAGTGTATACAATGTAATAGTTAATAGTGTAGCTTATAGCAAAAGGAATATACATATTAACTAATACGCAAACAACAAAACCTTTAATAAGAAACTTTCACAAAAACCTCACTATCAGTGCTCAAACTCAAACTTTTAAGCATTCAATTAGACTTTTTTTAAACTTCAACATATTTTACCAAATTTACCGATTCCGCTGCTTCTGCCGTAACTTTTAACCCACAACACATTGACTTAGAATTTAGATCATAAAATAATCCAACCAGGAATTCAAGGGCGAAACAGTCGATAACTGGCTCAACTAAAATTACTCCCACTCAATAATCGCCAATTCGATTGCCGTCCAACGCCTACCAGGAAATCAACGTTGGCGCAACTAAATTTGCATCGACTACTCCAATCATTTACTTTACAATATTGAAAACTGAACACCGTTCGAACATAGTTAGATATTTTTAGATGATTAAAATTCCCTTTTTGTCCTTTTATTTCCAATCCATTATCCATCCAATTTTTAAAGATTCTAATCCGTAGAATAGATTGATATTGATGAAGCATTTTATATGTTATATATCTATATCTAGATATAAGATAATGAATATATTAGCTCATTCAAACAAACAATCACACAAACTCTTCAGCTTTATGTCATTAGTACTAATGTGAAATTATATATATACGCATTTATACATATACGCATAGGTAGGTATTTATTGTAGATATGCCATCCGGGGGCGATGGGGTCGTCACATCCCTACGCCAATGCCTCATTCGAAGGTATTTACTTCGTAATTGCGCTAACAGTCAAATACCAATCCAATAAAACAAATGAAAAATTATAAACTCACTTCATCAGTCAATCCATATAAAATTCCCAAAGACTTTTGGTACTCAACATATTGGGCAGTGCGTCGATACAACCAATTAGGCCACAACCAGAGATGAACCATTCTGTGTGTTAATAATTTGAATATATCCAAAACAGCCTTTATAACAGGTAAGTCGGCTTCTTGAAATGATAGTTTTAAGCCTAGAGCTGTGGCTGAAATTATAAAATAAGATATTAAAACATTACAAAATTAATCTGATGTAGGTAATTAAAATTTACCGTATACGTTTTGAAGATATAATTAATATATTTTTATGTATTTACCAATAAGTTATTATTGTTCCCAAAATACTTTAAATAGTCAATAATTAAATGTTATACCTTAATACACCCTCAATATAGCTTTCTAATATAAGCTAAGAAAATACAAAATTCATCAGCCTTTAATTATAACTTAATTAAAAGTTTAGGGAACAATATTATGAAGAAAACGAAAGTTGTTCAAACCCCTAATTAATAACTTTTTAGTGATACAAATTTATAATACGTCTTATAAACTTACTTTAAAACATAAGAAGCAAAAATCGTATCGTAAAAAGCAAAATTCATACAAAACAATAATGAGAAAGCTTTTAAAAGTTACATACAAAAATACAATGTTTTGTTCTATTTTCCTTCCTATTTATTTAACTAAGATTTCATAATTAAAAAGATGTATGGGATAGCGTAAATACTTGTTACAACAATACAGCTAATAGCTACTAATATATATTAATTACTGCACCATATTCTCTTTATAATATTATATTCAAACTGGGGTATCAGCATCTAATGCAATGACTCATATAATATACATAACGCATTGAGTTTATCCGGAGGGACATGTATAAATGCATAATTGCTTCGTGGTTAATATTATTTAAAATGCTATTTTCTATAGATTATTTCATTGTGTATGAATATAGTTTTATTCATTTGTAGAGCGAAGATAGTAATGGGATGATATAATGAAAAGTTTAATAAAGCAAGAGAACTGCTAAGCTTAATCAGACTCATACCTACTATGACTATATTATGATTCACAGAAAGTGTAAATTTAAGCCTCACTGGAGTTTTGCCTTGTTTAATTATAAGATCTCATTGATGAAACAGTCAATTACTACTATTCTATTGCATTTAAAAATATAGGTAAGATATTGTTTGAAAGAATTTATATTATTCTAGTCATCATAAATGGACAAGGTATAGAAGAACATAATATTTCCCAAAATATAGGTAGGTATTGTTTTTTTTACTTAAATTACACATAAAAAACTTTTATTTAGAATATAACTATAAAAAACGATGCATCTCCAGTGCTTTTTTATTTCCAAATCCTACTCAATACTCGAAATAATATGTTAAAAACAAAGCACCATTTTGAATTTCACATTGATTTCATACATTTTCCACTGACACAAACTAAAATTTTCTCATTCATCTGAAGCGTTGTAAATAAAGGTTTTGCTCAATCATTATTGCACGACCTTTGTTCTCTGCTGAGATGGATTGAACTAAGATATCTAAATGATATCGCTTTGAATCAATCTCAGTTACAAATGTACTGAATAATTAATCACAGTGTTTTAAAGAATCAATCTCAGTTACAAAATATGTACTGAATCACAATGCTTTAAATCTTTCTTCTATTCTTTCATTGTATTCTATTATTTTATGTTGGTTTTGTGTTGGTTTATTCAATTTGTTTTCAAAATATTGGATTAATATTTAAACAATATATTATCATTATCATTAAGCTAAATAACGACGGCTAATAATCAAGCGAGCTTTTTCAGCTATTTTTCTTGCCAATTGCTTATATGATTTCTATAATAAACTAAGTAACAGCAAAGGAATATTATGTAGCCGTTTATCAGATTTGAATCGCTCATAGCTTACTTATCTTCTTGCTGTAACATTTTGTCTTATACATACATTATTTTTTTTTTACCTGACTATTTATATAATATATGTACTATATTTTTATTTATTTTTTACCTGACTATTTATATAATATATTTATCGTCTATTATGTCGGCTATTTTGTCGTCTATATAAACAGTATATCTATCTATGAAATGTATTCACAATTTAAACAATAACTTACCTGTCAAAGAGCTTAATGTATACGTGCTTATATACTTCCACATGCTAAAGGGCCCAGTGCCGATCCGATTATCCAAAGACAATTTCTTAACTAACTCAAGACTTTCCTCTGATACCATATCCATATAACTGTATATAGTTTTTGGACTAAATGTGGGTGCTAGAATTTTTCTTCGGTATATCCACTGTGATACTGAAATTTATAAAAAGGTTTTTAATAATGTTTTTGTTTTAATGAGGATGGCTTGTTTATGTGTACATATGAAAGTACATAACACTATTATTATACATACTTATAATGCTCATACTGCTAAATCTTAAATTCTCATAAATTTTAATTATCAAACAAATAATAATAAGACAACCCAATTTCATAGTCCTTTAAACTATGAGGAACGTATACATTTTAGAAAATATTTAAGTTTAATTGTTTTATGTAATTGAGAGTTATAATTTCACTCCGCGGTTTCACCCGCGTGGCTTCGCTCCTGTTGGTCTTAGATTGATGATAGCCTATAGCCTCCCTCGATGTCGAAATTTTTTTCAAATCGGACCAGTAGTTCTTGAGATAAGCGCGTTCAAACAAACAAACAAACTAACTCTTCAGCTTTATAATATTGGTATTACTATGGATGAATGAAAAAGGTTACCTGGAGCAAAGGCGCTGGCATTTCCAACGATGGACCTCAAAAAGGTCACTAGATCCTCCTTTTCTAAGCAATTTTTCAGGATATACTCTGTATCTTCAGGATTTGTTATACCTAAAATATTGTAAAGAATAAATATGGTTTTATGACAATGGACAAAATTTATTGAAACAATTTCATTTAAATTCAGTCATAAACAAAGTAGTAGTTTAATAAATATTGGTATTTTTTTATTTTTAAGATTTAAAAGTCCTAAGTATTTTTTTGTTGGTTGTAGTAGTAGTTTAATAAATATTGGTATTTTTTTATTTTTAAGATTTAAAAGTCCTAAGTATTTTTTTTACGGTAATTAGCACGGCTTTTTTAACCTTTTTGATCAGGTTACTCCGATAAACGAAGTAAATAATATACTGAATTAAATTATATTGTTAAAGAACTTACCTACATAAAGTCTAGGTCCAGTCCATAACCTAAGAATCCCTCCATGTTGGAACGAAAATGAACATATCTTCGTCATGATTTCAAAAATAACTGAAAATAATTAAACACCCCTTAATGCGAAAAACATATATCTAAAAAGCAACCTATTAAAATCGTGACCCACAAAAAAATTTAAACCACCTTCAAATTGTCAGAACTAGATATAATTTGTAATATAAAAAGTTTTCAGATAATAAAAAATCAAAATCATTTCACCAATTGTGAATCCCAAAAAAAATACAGTCGAATTGAGAAGACCTCCTCCTTTATTTGTAGTCGGTTCAAAGCACTAAAGAAAACAATACCCCACTTTCATATTCATAACAACTATTAATCCCCGTAACCTTTAGGTTAAATAACTTACAATCCGAAGCATTATATGCAAACTGGAATGCACCCATGACCAAAAATAATCCAGGGAAAGCCGGGATCTTAGCGGCTAACTCATTTAACTTTCGCCTCGTATACCTGAACCACATGTACCATAATATCACTAACACACTCAGAGCTCGAAACATGTCGATTTATAAATAATAATGTCGACCTAACTCAACACTACGCTCGCTGAGTTTAGATTTAGTATAATACTTCTATAGTGAACACTTAATATACATATTATAATCTGCTTAATTTTTGGCAGGGCACTATTTATGGAAACTGGTTTTGAATCTAGTATTTTTTACGTTCGTTCGACCAACTGACGCTTGATTTTGCATAAATCTAAATGCTGCTAAAATACGGTAGTAGTTACATCACTTGACGACAGCTGAATGGATTTGCCTTTTTTATTTGTTTTATTTTTTTTATGAAAAATTGTTGTAATATTGTTAAGTTATTCAATTGGTGGTCTAGTGACTAGTGACTATAAATCACTAGTTTCATTTTGACCGTTCAAACAATTTAATAATTTTATGTTATTTTTTAATGTTCTAAAAGCTGAATTATATTATTTAATAATAACGATAAAAGAGACCTGGACTATAACTTAAAAAAATTATAAAACACGATTATCTTTATAAAAGTTTAACCTAAAAACTTCAAAACAATAAACTTTCGTGAGTGCTAAAAGCGATCAAAACAAATAATACGGAAATAATTACCATGTGTACTTTACTGTAAAATATCAAAATTCGTTCGTATCAAAATTCACGGACTCATCGTGATATCCACGCTGAAATCCATTAATGGTTGGATATTGGATTGGAAATATTTCGCATATTACACATTCAAATAGCGATACAGGCGTGAAATCGTATCGGTTGTAATGAATAGAGAAAAACTAAAATACATTTCATGAACAGACACCACTTTTGATTTGCTTTTTAGGTAGAAATGCAAAACTAGCCTAACATTTTTATGGAACTAAATATACACTATTTTTTAATTTATTTAAGCTGTTTTCATGAAATTTTTTAAACTTAACGTTACTTGGAAAAAAGCTCACTCTAATTTTAAAATGATTTTTAAATTCCTTCTACACATTGTTGTTGTTTGTTGCTTGTATGGTTTTTGTCTTATGATAAAGTAGATTTACAATGTATATGTTTCTTCCGTTGAATACTCTGTAACTACTGAACTCTACGAAGCGTGGGACGACCACCCACAAGATGGACAGACGACCTGGTCCGAGTGGCAGGGAGCCGCTGGATGCAGGCCGCCGGTGACCGGGCGTTGTGGAAAACCCTGAGAAAGGCCTTTGTCCAGCAGTGGACGTCCCACGGCTGAAACGACGACGACTCTAATTATAAAATTATTTTGTGTTTGATAGTCCAAGTATTGAGGAAGGCTTAAAAGGCTATAGAGCATTAAGTTGCGACTTAAAAAGTAGAGCATCAAGGATAAATTTTGTTTTGCCATGGGTAAAATGGAAATTAATATTTAGAGACCAGCTCCTTCATCCCTTAATTAAACAGTAATCTTTGGGGCGTGTGTGTCAACTAGAGTGTCAACAGAAATACCCAATGAAATGACTATTTCGATTATTCATGGGTATCAGGTGTCACGTCTCCACACATTGATTAAAAATGAAACAAATAACTTATTTACGAGTAAAATACAAACATAACCCAACACGCCTGAAAATTTACCCCCTGTCCAATCACTGTTCGCTGTGTTTGCTCACATAAAAGGCTCTATTTTACGAGTTTGCCCAATAAACCGATGTCAATACGACTTATTTGTTTAGGAAGCCAATAAATCCAAGAGCAAAGATTTTTCTAGACCACTTCACACACGCGTTTGCTTTATGGAGATGAAATTTTAATTGATTTTACTTCGTTACAAAACCTGGTACGGGATTTGAATTTGGTTTACCTACGTCCTACATAAAAGATTTTGACAATATCCGTTCATTTGTAAAAAATATTATATAAGACAAAATCATAAAATAAACAGTGTCGATTTATTCTGATTCTAGTAGGAATACTGATCAAATTGATGTTAATAATTATTTACATAGAAAACCTAAAGGCTGTAGTTCTCATAAAACTAATATATTTTACATAAACTAGTTTTACCGAGAATTACACGATCGAAAATATTTATTTAATAGAACTGTAATTAAATAAGTTTCTGTTTGAGTCTGCGGAGAGAAATCCTGAATTATTTGCTTTATAAAACCGATAGTTTACGCGCATATTAATGATACGTAATTTAATTATACCGCATTATCGAATTTATTACTGGTAATATTGCATAATATTTTTGGGTAATTTAAATTACTAGAAGTGAAATTAAATTACAAATTACCTCGCTTTTATTTTACTCATAATATGATATCTGTTTTTTTTTTTATATTGACAAATGTAGGTACTATTTTAAAAACATTATGCTAACTACATGTACCTACTTATAATAAAAAATAAATCATTGGGCGCGATTCGTTCCTATATCTTTCGCCGTTCCTTGGCGATTCTTGGCCACCAATAAGCAATATTTTAAAATTTTATATTTAAATGACAAATATATGTATTCTTTTAAAATCGTGTCAGTCTTAACTTATTTATTTCCATTATTAAATAATAAATGAATAACACAGGATCACGCACATTTTCCACTAGGTTAAGTCCCACGTAATAGAGTGAACCTTGACGTAATCCGATCACACTGCTGTATCCAAAGGTCCAATACCCAGGTTTGTTCTGAAATATTCCACAGTAAATGTTACTAAAGTTACGTAAATTTTATTATATTAAGCCTTTTTCTGGTTTGCTAGAAGACATTTATTTTAAGTGATAAGTCCCCGATAGCTTAAAGATTACCTATATATTGTTCTATCTACCTACCTTTAAAGAAGTATAAATAAAATATAACAATAAAACAACGGAAGTTTACGAACCAACGAAAAAACTTTACTTGACTTATCTGTAACCCTATCTTAAGATATTTACAGACGTGTTGAAAATAAAATAATTTAAAGATTATAAAATTCGAATAAATACTTGAAAAAACACTCATTCCTCAAATCCCAGTAAATACGTAACTGTACCTTTTAATAAAAAACGCAATCCAACTTTCTAATTTATTAAAAATTGTGTAGTATGAAAAGACATAAGATTATAGGTACAATATACTGGAACCCGATCCGTGAATTATAGTGAGTTCGAGGGCGGTTCAAGTGATCAAACTTTAACAACTGATTTATAGTGCTTTGAATTGCTCTGAATTTCACTTTGTTGTTTCTCTTTACTTGTATTTTAATAGTAATTGAATTTGAAGGTAAATAAATGAAAAATTTAACGTATTTGACGGTTTTTGCACATAATTATCACTACATAGTATAAAACAAAGTCGCTTGCTCTGTCCCTACGTCCCTATGAAAGCATATAACTTTAAAATTATGCAACGGATTCTGATGCGGTTTTTTTTTAATAGACAGAGTGATCCTCTTGAAAGTTTTAGTATATAATTATTAAGTTTTAGACAATACTTAGGGTAATATTAATTTAAATCATTAAAATCGAATTATATTTTATTAATTTACACTGAAACTTTTATAACATATTTCATGACTCATAAAGAACAACATTAAATTTATGCAATGATCGGTAATCGGCAATCGGTAATCGGTAATAGATAAGTATCTATATTTAATCGATAACATTTTATTCAAGTTATTGCATTCGAGCGTTGTTTTTAATCAAAATCTTAAAATTTTCAATTATAGAGATATTTATCTTTTTCATCCTACACAGAATGTTGTTTTAGATTTTAATGTTATTTACGATACATATTTTATAAAATAAAAGTAAATAAAAATGGTATCTATTTATTTTATCACAAATGGATATAAAATATTTATTTGTGTTTATATTAAAGATAAACAAAGGTCAACAAACAAAATCAGTGGAATATTACTGTATTGAACCAGTTTTCTATAAAGGTTACAATTAAATTTTCTGATATACTTTGATAAGGTTTCATTTTGAGAAATCCAGAAGGTTAAAACAGCAAAATTATAAATACCAAATATTATTCGGTATCGCCATCGCGTCGCAACAAATACTTACCTACACGCTTGAAAAACACGAGTATAATATACAATTTTGATATACAATACATAATAATATTATAAGCAGTTTGCTGGAACTAACGCTACATTCAGATTTTCCTCTTAAAAATATTGTAGGTAAATGTTTTCATCAAAATTAAATCAAAACTAAACAACATAATTGTTTTTTTGTCAAAACTAGATCAAAAAAATAATAGCACGTAAAATGGGTTTAAGTTTTTATAACACGGAAGACATCAGCTTTCAGATAAAAAACGAATCATCAAAATCGGTTCACTCAGTCAAAAATTCTTAGGTAATCAAAAGTTGAATTGAGACTTTTTCAAATCGGTTGAAACTAGCTACAAAATAGTTTCCAACTGTATAATTAAAACTGAAGTGAATCGGCCGCAAATAAACTTCCTACTCACAAAGTTAGACCACGGCACGCTATATGCAGTTAATGTTAACTTCTTCAGTCACCTTTAACGAGTTCTCCATGATACATTTAGTTTACAAACCCAGTTATCAAAACTAAATATTATGGTATAGTTTCATAAAACTCTGTTACGCTTTCATCTAGTGAGCTCATTTTACTAAACTTTTCGATTAATGTAAACAAAAGTGCCTTTTAATTTAAGACTTCAGTTTATCGCATTAAAATGATAGATATTATATGGTAGTTATGCATTAGAATTGTGTAGATATCTAATTGCGTAACGTCCGTGTATGCGCATAATTAGTCTCCAAATAGAAAATCTAGACATGACAAGTCTTATTTAATACTAAGCCCCAGCAGACTTTGTTCTACTCTGTTGCCCCTTTATCATGTTTTCTCTCCATACAAAACTTCATTGTGACCTAACAAAAATATTTAAAAATAGCCGAATTGGTCTAGCTGTTCTCGAGTTGTAAACTCTTAACAACATTAGGCGATTCATTTTTTTTATTATATAGATTCATAATATATAATAGTTATTGCTTTTCCCGTTGACTCATGGCATCAAAGATTTCCAGGGCATGTCTTAGACGACTATTAAATGAAATGACTAAGACGAATACCAACCGGAATTCCATATTATAAGCTCACAATATTTGAAATTTATCTCTATTGTCATAACGTAGTTAGAGGAAAATTGGCACGTTTAATAAATCTATTTTGCATAATATAGAAAATAAGAAGGAAATAGTGACATATTTTCAAATGGAATTTTGTGCGTTCCTTCTTCCTCCGACTACCTACATCATTGTTTAAAATATATAGGTACTAATTTAAGCCGCCCAAATTAATGCTATAAAATTGTAATCGGTAATAGAGCAAGTTCTTAAAGTATAGGAACGTCGATTAGTAAGTATATCTCCGTATTCCTACTCTTAAAGTAAATCAAATGTTCAGCTAATTGTATAAAAAGCTGTCTTGCGCAACCCTTATCGTATTGCGTGAGGTAAGCGATCAATTCTTATTTATCGAGGCATGTTTGCATGCAACACTGGCACGAATATTCAAGGCCATGAGATGTTCCATAGATTTACTGTAGTCTGTATCTGTAGGATCGTATTGATTGATCGACCTACAAAACGTTTCAGACTTTTCTGCCTTTCAGAGTACCTACCTATCGTTTTTAAAATGCTTGTTATTTTTGTACATTAATTTCTAAGAAAGTAAGATCGCATTGATTGAACGACCTAGAAAACGTTTATGAAGATTTTTTGGCAATCAGATTAGTAGCATCATTTTAAAATGGTTGTTTATTTTTTATATTAAATTTTTGAAGATGACTCAAAAAGTGTGACTCCGAGTTTCATTTAATTATTGGTTATAATACTTAATATTGCATAATATAACATATTGCAAGGTTAAGTCAAGGTGTATCGATTAAGTCTGTATTTTTTAATTGCCTCTGTTATCTCTTCATCTGTGACTCCTCGCTTCTTTATGGTTATTGGATTTTTTTTTAATTTTTAGGAAAGAATATATTGTGTTGTCTCTTTGAACACATTGTCGTCGTCTTATGTCGTTGAACACGTTGCGCCTGACTCATATTATAAGTTATATTCACATTGTTACAGTAATGCACTATCATAGATATCCAAATAAAACAATAATAGTGTGAAAATGACTTCTTAAGGACTTTATCTACTACAACGTTATTATACTATGACCGTAACAGGAAGGTGTCAAGTAATAAGGACTCTCTTCTGGATCTGGAAGGATCTTATACTCTACTTAAAAACCGCAAAATATCTCATAAATGTGAAATGAACTCCTGAATTGGATCATCATCCAAATTCTCGGTAGACATTCTCTGGTGTGATTGTCATTAACTTGGAAAGCTCATTATTTTTTCCGTTGTTTCAGTCATCACGTCCTTTTCATGAATAATAAGCAAGACGTTTAATTAATTTTGTTGATGCCCTGGCCATTTATTAGATTTGAGTATGCAAATTGTGGTATAACCTACTCTCATATTCAGTCGTATTCTTATTTATCTGTCTGTCTTCGCCCTCATTGCTTTTTTTATATACTAAAACTCTTGAAATACTTGATATACTCTTGAAATCCATCAAAATACAAAAACTAAGCATACATAAGAAGTAATAAGAACCGATAGCGCGAAGCAACTTTGTTGTCACACAATGACATTTTAAAAAGCATCGGGATGTGGTATAAATGCACATATAAATGCTAATCATTTTCCTCTTCTTTTTTATATGAGTTATATAGCACCATCCCATTTTTATTTACCCAAAACAGTGACCCTAACCATTAGCTAGGTCACAAATCTTTCATAATTATAGCTTCGTTAAATTTTGACTAACATAATTATTGGGTAGTTTTTGTAATCACATTCTCTGATTCGCATGTAACAGCTTATCGCACGCAACCATGCAAACAACTGACGGTCTGCTTATTTTACAGTATAGGTTCATGCTTATAGGTCTGAATAATAATTAGGCTTTATTCTTTAATATAGGTCCTTTATTTGAAGCTTGACAGGTAGGTTTTAATGTTCATGTACTTAAATGTACAAAAATTCGACTGCCGAATTACTAACTAATATTATGTTAAGCATTTACTAAAGGCGTGATTTTTCAATCCTTGGTTGAAACTTATTCGTCAAATAACCATTTCAAAATGTGAATGAGTGTCGTACTTTTGATATTTTATAGATGCCATTTTTATGTGTTTTTATTGGACGCAAAACAAAGGATTGAAAATATTATTTTATAATTTTACCTAGTAGAGGAAAGTCACCAAATATGGAATAGTATCCTAATATGGAATT
>CAJQZM010023233.1:0-19041 GCA_907164665.1 Colias nastes | reverse complement strand
TAAAAGAAGGATATTCTCTTTGAAATTCGTTTGAACATTAATTATTTTAGCCTTTTGATCTCTGAATGTAAAATAGATTGGCGCAGTGGATAGTGAAGTTGATGTTAGATAGAGGGTTTTAGATTCGATTCAATTATCTAAATAATTTTTGAAGTGAAACTTTACGCGCGTTGAGAGTAAAATTTCAAGGTCGCGTCATGGCAATACCGTCACATCATGGAGTAAGGCGACGATTTTGATACCTTTGTATCTTGCCAAACAAGTTTCACTTTTGACACGAGTGCTCGGCACACACGCTCTTATTTGTATTTAAAAATCCTTAAAATGTCGCAAAAAGGGAAAGCATTCAACACACAAAACGATAAAAGTTCATTAAATATTACTAATTGTATTAATAATTTCAATTAATAAAACAAGCTCTTTCATAAACAGTGTTGCCAACAAGAATATTAAAAATTTAACCAATAATTGAAACAGAACCATGACAAATCCTTACCATCTGGTAACCCAAAGTTCTGTCAGACAAATTGCGTTTATCAATTTCCCTGAGTACAGATACTTTAATACTGAGTGAATATTTTATCTTCATTTTATTGTTATCACAGATTGTTATGTTCTATATTTGTGATATCCATAGCTTGCTTTTTTATAGCTGACCCAAAAACAATGTTTTATTGAGTATAGCGTATTGAATAAATATGAATTAGCATTTGTGGGGATCGTATATTTAAATTTGTTATCCTCGTGTTTATGGTAATGTAGGTATTTTAGTATTTGAACCAACATTCAGTTGATATTTTTTTATGATGTTTTTTATTTATTTCATTAGTGTTTTCCACGAATTTCATGACAAAATAATTGGGTGCTGATAATATTTATCTAGTACTAGCGGTCCGCCCCGGCTTCGCCCGTGGTACATATTTACGCTTTCTCTACATAAGAACTATCCTTGGACTTCCACAAACATTTAAAAAAAAGAATTATTGAAATCGGTTCAGTCGTTCACACGTGATGCCGTGACAACGCGAAACGGGTTTCATTTTTATATATATATAGATTAAGTAATTTAAGTTAAAAAATCTTCGAGAATGAATTTAGGCATTTGGAAGTTTATAGGATATTGACAGCGCTGGTTCGTTCTACACATTGGAGTTGAAGCAGACCAAGACAAATTTTATATGGCAGCGCCCAGCGCTGACCAGCGCGTGTTGTCTTGTCGGCATAGAGTAATATAATATATCGGGTACTTGTCGGCGCCGTTCCGCGCTTATCGGCGCGTGTTCATGTATTTTCCTGCGCGGGTTACCAGCGCTGACAAGCGCCGGTAAGCGCTTATAAGTTTCCAGTTTTCATTCTGCATACGCCCTTATGGTGTATTTTATATTCGTAATAGAAAAGCCTAAAGCTCACACGATCTACAATAGCCATAAATGAACAAACCACAGAATTGCGTTATAATTCTGCGGTTTTATACAACCTTTGTGCTTTAGCTTGTTCCTGTCTGTCCTCCCTGTTACATCCCAGGTCTAAAAGGATTAAGAATTTTGTTTTAAATGAAGATAATATTATGTATTTTCTTATACATAGTTGGATATGGGTTACAAGTTAGTTTAACCAAGGCAACCAACGTGTTGGAATTTCAAGTTTGAAAACAATACATATTAAAATGGATAGATTATGAAAGTTGTCATTCACGTAGTTTTCTTTTACTAAATTAAATTGACTGATTGAATTAAGGTCAGAAATTAAAATAAATTAGTTTTTAATTAAATCGTAGTAAAAACAAGTACCTACAACATTATATAATCATCCAGTATATTTATAATCAAAATTTTTGCGAAATATTAAAATTTTGAGACAAATTTTTACTAACAAAAGCAAGGCGAATTGAAAATATTCCTAATATTATTCACGAAAAAAACAATACAAATAACATATCTTTAAATATCACACGAGTTTCGAAATCAATAGAGATTACAAAGAAACCGGCTTATGTAGATTTGACGGTACAAAGACTGTAAAACTAAAAGGGCCTAAGTGAGGGTTCAAAGGTCAGTATAATTCAATTCCTCTTATCCGTCTCTTTGAGAAAGATTTTTAACAGAAAATGGTTGATATTTAACAACAGTTTTAAGGTCTCTTTATGCAGAGATTCCGGAATTTGGAGACTTATGGTGTAAAGTGCGTTTTATCTTTTGTGTGTATATATTTTATATTTATGTTTGCATGTGTGAGAATATAATAGTTAACTATATAAGGTATGTGTTTGATAGATATGTGGCATATGTTTTAGTTTAATAGCATATTGCAAGATTGATAAAGAATACATAATATTTAAATCATAATTAGAAATAATACATTCGTTCGCCCGCTTTGTCTAAAACCTAATAAATTTTGTACATAAACCTTTCTCTTGAACCACTCTATCTATAAAAAAAACTGCATCACAATCCGTTGCGTAGTTTTAAAGATGTAAGCATTGATAGGGACGGACAGACAGCGACAGCGACTTTGTTTTATATTATGTAGTGATATAGCGATTTGTTCTCGTGAATATTTGTATTTCATTAATCTCTTATCTTCTTTTCTTTTCTTTTGTCAATACTATGAAATATTTAAATAATATAAAAAATATGAATGAGCATTCTGTACCGTAGTATTCAAATTGTGAATGGCTCTGAAAATATTCATGCTGAACATCAACGCATCATTCTATAAGTATTTTCATCAGAGCCTCCACTTGTACAATCGTATGAATAAACACTTGTACCTGTAATGCTGAACTGTTTGAATAAAAACGTATGAACTTATATGCTGATGTTAAATATTTTGTTTAGATTTAATTGTCAATGTTTGTAACATTGACACAAAGTTTCCGTTTAGTTCCCGTTCCCGTGGGATTTCCGGGATAAAACCTATCCTATGTGTTAATCCAAGTTACTCTCTATATGTGTGCTAAATCTATCCTCACAGACTTTCTTATATTCATAATATTTATAATATTAGTAGGATAGGATAATACTCACTTAAGGTAGTCGAAAATTAGACAAACTGTCATTTCTCTAAAAAAGGATCACCTAATAACCTTTAAAACATTTTCTGTCAAGCATAATTAAGTTGGGAGGATCTTCAAAAACAACCACAAGGGTCGTTCAACCCAATTGTGAGGGACAAGGGCCCTTCGCAGCTGGAAGAAAACTGAGTTAAGAGACAGGTAACAAAGTTGGAGAATTTACCCGACTGTGGCTATAAAAGAGGATATGGTTTAATGTAGTGTTGAAAAATTGAGTGAACTCATAATAATTGACGATCTTATAGAAATATTGCGTGTCTGTGAGTGTTTGTGTTTGTGTGATTTTTAATAACATTTCATAATTTTTGACTAAGTTGTTAATGCAGAAATGTGTGTGAGTGTTTTTGTAATTTTTTTTTTATAACATTTTATGTGTTTTCATTAAGTTGTTGGAAAATGTGTGTGTATGTGTGTCTGTGTGTATTTGTAATTGATTATAACAACAACTTATGATCTCTAACTAAGTTGTTGGAGAAATATGCTTTCCTTGTATCTGTGTGTTACATGTAGCTACTAATTGAAGCCCGCGGCGTCACTTGCATTATATATATCTAGTTTGCCTACGTGCTTTCCAGACTAAAATAAATCTGTTTTCCGAATTAATTTTGATCCGATCGCTTGTTTTTGTGAGAAAGAGTTAAACAATTAAACAATTAAACACACACATAATATAATTCTTAGAAAGATAATGCTAGTAAACGCCCTGGCTTTGCACGAGTTGTTTGTGCAATGTATATGAATGTGTATTGTGTATGTCCTATTTAAAATTGTAAGAATGTTGATAGAGCAAAATGAAACTGCTCTATAATATTGTTAATTTTTTGTTAAATTATAAATGATTAATTTTAATATGATCGGCGTTTTCAGGATAAGGAAAGGAAGGAAAAGGAAACACTATTTCTCTGTTTGAAACGGTACCTTTTTATTATTATCTTCTTTATTTTGCGATGTCTAATCTGCGCAGGATCAGCAGTATTACTTACCTGAAAAAAGAAAAATTCAATTAGGTATTTAAATAGTTTTACATCAGACTATTACAGATTTATTCATATATAAATTTTTAGTATTATTTTGTCTTTCCAGTTTTATTTTATCTGTGAAATTTTTAAGCTTCATATGTCGTTTTTAATAATAACTCAGGCCCCGGAACCACAGACACAATAGAAAATCTACTGTGTCTTGGACCGATCGGGCCGCTTGGGGCTCAATGGGTTAATCTACTTCATGTTTCAATTGTTTCAGGCGTGAAAATATAGGTAGTAGGCTAATTATTGTACAGTTTTTATGTGTGTATGGTTATGGCAATATGGATTAGCTAGTTTTACCACGCGACTTCACTCACGAAAAATTATGTCATTTGTTATACCGACTAACAAAACTTCATTCAAATACGTCATAGTACAGTCCCCAATTGAAATAAAATTCATTTCCGTGGGACTCATCTCCGCCGTACGGACTACTGATATCCACTTAATCGGCATGTTTTTCTGAACACAAAAAGTGCGGTAGTCACTTCCTAGGGGTATGGAGGGGGTAGCTATGACGTAGCAAAGATGGCCGTCGGGCCATTCTATTGTGCGGTATATCTAGATAACTACTTGACCGATTTACTTAAAAAGGGTGTCAATTGAAAGATAATTAAATAAACATTATTTGATTCCTAAGATTCAATAATGTAAAACTAGTACCAAAAACTAGTACCAACTGAAATATTTTCAAAAAACAACATTTTATGAAATATATATATTTTTTAAATGTATACAACTCGGTAACCGTTACAATTATGAGAATTTACCTTATTATAAAACATATAGCTACTTTAATCTCCTTTCTAATGAACCTTCAATAATGACAATCAAGCAATAAACAACGAAACTACAGCCTATTAATTATTGAGCGTCGGTATGGCGTGGCGAGCGTGGGCAAGTAAAACAATAGCGAGTCGGTTCTGGCACTCGCCGGCCGCAGCCTCTGCCGCGGCACGCTCGCTTCGCTCGCTCGGCTCGTGCGTGAGGGTCGCAGTTCAAACCTAACCTAACCTACTGGGTCGAATTTGACACTTAAACCTTTCTGTAATGGGCAAGTAAAACTCGCTATTGTTTTACTTGCCCATTACAGTCAATAAGGATATTGACTGGTTCAGGGTTTTGACTGTAGCATATACATTACCAAGATTATTCTGTATTAAATTAAATTAAATTATCAGATAGTGTTATCTCCTAAATTCAAACCGCTGCATTATTAATGTCCCATTTGGCCCATTGGAACCTAATTAAAGTCCCGTGAAGTATAATTAATGGTCTATTGAGTAATTTTCGTTTATTTGAGCGGTAACATTCAAACGGTTTGAATGGGATACTTTGTGCTCGGGTATTGTTGATTTATTCAAATCAAATTTAAATTGTACTGAATATTTGTAATTGTAGAAGTTTGTACAAATGTTAAAATTATAAGATAGTATCTATTTATTACCCGATTTGAAAAGAAAAGAAGATTTTCAATTCTACTTGTTTTTTGGTTTCCAATATCATTTTTATATTTCATTTTCTTTTTGAAAGCTACTAATAAGTATTTTATTTCTAAATTTATAACAGTCAAATATAGATAAACGGAAAAAATACTAGTTTTTACCCCGGGCCAATCTTTGCGAGATTATTCATATTAAAAATGTACCCACAATATATGATATTTTTTCCAAATATGGTTATAATCATATTCCTTCCGCATTGCAGTCGCATGGAGCCTGGCAATGGCTTGTATTTATTATATTCATAAATGTCCGTTGGGAATGTGGACTCTGCCTTTAACTGCACATGCTTTTAATGAAAATTTTAATAAGCTTATATTAATAGCCTTCATTGTATGTGGCTTTATATGAACGTCCAGTCTCGTGTCCTTAATCCGAAGAATATTGTTTCCTATGAGCAAAATTGTAATAACATTCAAAGTGTGGTTCAAACATGTTTTCTTTTTATTTTGACGTAGTTCAAGAACAGCAGCTTTTTAATATTTGACGTCAACTGCAGTGCAGATGTGTAAACTATACATGGAAGAAACAAGGTTTTTACTTTTTATCTTATATATTTACTTCTGACAGGCTGGGTTTCAGCTTTCTCCTATATTGTCTAGTATGGGGATAAAAAACATATTCAAATCAACAATTTTTACACAAATTTGATCAGTCGATAATAAATGAAGCGAAAATCTATCCTGTTTCCTGGAGTTAATAACTGCTCTACTAAAATTGAATATATTTTTTTATTCTCAAAAATATACAGAACCGAGTGCATTCTATTACCATATTATACAATAAGAAACGTATAATATTATGTCTAATATCTGAGACCTGAGTATGATGACGTCACAGTGCGTTTGACATTACTTAAGAGCCCCCAAGTTCGCACTACACTCACACTTGAGTTTGATAACTAAGATAAGGGAAAATCGATGCGTCATAGTTAAGTCTTTAGAGTGCCTTTTCTATATTACTCATTTTATAAGATTGTTTTTCGAAAAAAAATTCAATTTCGTTGATTTGACAGAAATGTATAAAAAAAGATGATAGGTACCTAATTATTCTAAATAATAAAGGGACGAATTTCATTTTAAAGTCATTCAAAACTATTGTCTTTTAAATCACTTACAATTGCTTTATAAATATAGTATATACAATGTAATATTTATATCGAATCTCTAATAATGTTGACCGCCTCCTTGGTACAGTGTTTAACGCGTGAGTCAAGAGCTCGATTCCCGGTGGAGACGAAGAAAATATGTCTGGATTGTCACAGGACATAGCAGGATCAGCCTTCTGTATCCTGTTATGTCCTGTACAAGTAGGTACTTGCCCCTAATGAAAATCGATCAGTGAAACAGATGTATGAATAATGCATCTGCCCCTTACCCCACTAGGGGACACGGGACTTCACTTCTTACTATGTAAAAGTTTGTTACGAGGAAAACCAATAGATTATTTATTTTTTCTCCTTTAATCTTTAACACTACATACATATTAGAATAATAAGCGTGGGTTAACTTGTTTAATGATAAGGAAAATACACATCTTTCCTGTTCCATTATATATAGATAGTTTGCAGATCGTCTGTGTTGACTCATTTTATGTATCTCGTTTATTTTTATTCTATCGCAAATGATATTAAACATCCTCTGGTCAAGTAAAATAATGCAATTAATTACTATTATATTTAAATAAAAGCTCTATATTTTAAATACTTACATAAAAAAAGTTATTCAGGGTTTTCCTAATGGGGATAGTGGAAACAAAATCGGTAACATTCCCAATATTTTCGCAAAAAAAACTATGTTCTTTCGAGTAAATAGTACCCAAACGAATTTAATTGATTTTTAACTAACCTGACTAATGTAATGACAATAATTTGGGAATTCCTCACAATTATAAATAAAAAATCCCAATCAATTTACAATTATTATTAGCAAGCTGTGCCGCGCGGTTTCACCCGCATTGCTCCGCTCCTGTTGGTCTCATCGTGATGATATGTACCCTATAGCCTTTCTCGATAAATGGGCTATCTAACGTCGAAATAATTTTTCAAATTGGACCAGTTGTTCCTGAGATTAGCGGGTTTAAACAAACAAACTCTTCAGCTATATAATATTAGTATAGATAACTCATCACCGCAGTTTATGTCAGTCACCAAGTAAAAAAGTCATATAACAAACAGGATAAAGTTGCTTGTAAATCTAAACAACTATTCATGCATAATAACTTTATAATAACTGTATAAAGAGCAAGATTTGTTTTTATTAAACTCAGTGTTTGTCTGTATCTTGTCGTGACCACTACGAATATAAACGTAAAATGAAAATATTTATTTGTAAGTTTTTGAAAATATTTTACTAAGGGCAGATTTTTCAATCCTTGGTTAAAATTTATCCGTCCATTGTCCAATAAAGTATTACACGAACATTTTAAAATGTCACCTGTAAACTGTCAAATACGGACAATTAGAATACATTTTGGAAATGGTATTTTAATACATTATTCGCGATGAATAAGTTTTAACCAAGGATTGAAAAATCAGCCCTTAATATGTTTAAGTGATTAGTTTTGATATTACACCAATGAAAGACCACGGTTATTACTCTAAAAGCTGTGGGTACAATTTTAAAAATTATTTTTGAAGTGAAACATCTTTAGGTTAGTTGAGAGTAAAATCGCAAGGTCGCGTCGTAGCAATACCGTCACGTCATGGAGTAAGGCGACCTTGCCAAATAAATCTTGCCAAAGAAGTTTCACTTCTGACACGTGTGCTCCGCACACACGCTCTTTTTTTGACAGATACGTCAACATTGGTCCCATGAAACTCTCAAACTCAAACATTTATTTATTCAATCAGACTTCTTTTAGAAGCACTTTCGAATCGTCACATATTTTTAACATTTACATATTTAGAAAAATATCTAATTGTGGTAAAAAGAGATGATATTGCGTTGCGTTTGCGTTTTTTCGACGGATTGTTTATATAATTATTATTTTATTTCAGTAATAACAATGCTCCTGTCTCTATTCGCCTGGCCTGTAGAACTTGCCAGAAATTGTATATGCCCAGCGGTGTTCGAGCCTGTGTGTGGTACCAATGGAAGAACCTATTCAAATAGATGCCAGTAAGTATAGTGAAAAATACATCAAAAACTGTTCATCGGTTTCGGTGATATTGTTAAAAAATATTTTTTTTTAATTCTTTTAAAGCTTCTGGGACTGCAAGTCGTACCAGATTTATTTTATATAAGTAGCTTTAAATAATATGTCCATTTTCAAAATATTATCTTGGTTGAGAATTTCAACAGATTCGGATTGTCAGTTTATAAAATTTTTATCTATTAAAAGATTAAAAGAAACCGCATCAAAATCCGTTGCGTAGTTTTAAAGATTTAAGCATACAGAGAAAGCGACTTTGTTTTATACTTTTAAGAGCATTGTTTTATGTTTTAAATGTTTATTACAGGAATAATATTATGTTAGAAAGTAATAAAAAAACTATTTATTACAGAATGAAATGCTCCGGTGCAACCTTCCAGAGAGACGGCACTTGCTAACAGGAAACCAAGGATTCGATAACTATGACAACCCTATGCAATTCTTAATATTGAATATTAAACGTTTTTTATCATAATAATTTTCTTTTTTACACACCTCTATTACATCGATTTAAAAATCATTAAAATCTATTCAGCAGTTTTTAGTTTTGTGTAGACGTTTCATTCTCTAAATATTTATAGATTAATTAAATAGAAAATGAACTAGATCGTTGGTATTATTAAATTAATAGATAAAGAATTTTTGTTGTATACGAATATGAACAACCAGTAGGTATATTTTTTTATAAATTTATAACCAGTAGGTACATAAATCAATATATTTATCTATACGATTACACAGAATGAGGTATTTAATTCAAACATATTTATTATGATCTCTACACAAGTCAACCGGGGACTTCACCTTTTTCCAATATCTAGTGTGTCCTTCAATGCATTGCGTCGTATTTGAATGAGTCACAATAGTTATTTAAGTTCACTGTTTATATTTTTTATTGTTAAGTATAAGAACCGGTCGGTCACTTGATCTTAGAATAATAATCTTATTATAAACTAACTGCGCTTCGCGGTTTCATTCTCGTGGCTCCGCTCCTGTTGGTTTTAGCGTAATGAGGCTATAGCCTTTAGCCTTCCTATGAAGATTTATGGGCTCTCTAACACCGAAAGGATTTTTCAAATCGGACCAGTAGTTCCTGAGATTAGCGCGTTCAAACAAAAAAAAACAAACAAACTCTTCAGCTTTATAATATTAAGCAGGTATATATTAGTATAGATTAACAAAATACCAGGTTATCATTCAATATAATTAATTATTATTTACAGATTGGCCAGTAAAAAAACACAGTAAAAGAGTGTTTTACAGAACCTCCTTATTTAGGAAGTCGGTTAAAATAAACGGTCATCGAAACATTTAACATATGAATGGTCATAATAATAATCATTAATTACCTACATATTATGAATTCTCACGTTTTAGAATAATAAGTAGGTACGTGCTAAGTTGCTTTCCTATTTCATGCATTGACTTTTCGCCAAGTATCACGTACAACATTTAATGACTATAGAAAAAAAAATGTGTGCGTGTACTAGTGTACACACGTCTTTATGACCTTATTTTTCAAAAAATAATTTGCTATATGCAACTTTACAGAAATACGTCGAATCACGCGTGGTAAGGATAAGAAAAAGATGGCGCGTAACACTAAATTTATGTATTTGTAATTAAATGTAATTAAATAATTAAATGTAATTAAATGTAATGTTACACTAAATTTTTTTCCAACCCAGATAAAGAAGTTTCACTTCAATATATATTTTTGAAGTGAAACTTCTTTAGGCGCGTTGAGTGTAAAATTTCAAAGTTGCGTCATAGCAATATCGTCACGTCGCGTCATGGAGAAAGGCGACGATTTTGATATCTTTGAATTTTGCCAAAGAAGTTTCACGTCTGACACGTGTGCTCGGCACACACGCTCATTTTTAAGTGATATATAAATGATATACAATCAAATAGAGAATTCATATATAAATCATATAAAATTGCGAGATGCTGTCTCAATGAAATAATAAATAATAGAAAACTTATGTGGAAAACTAGGCAAATGTGAAAGCTGTTAAGATTATGTTAGTTAATAAAATTAAAAATTAACATTTACATAATAACGCTAAGACAACAATTTGCTATTCCTATATGTAATATAATACATAGCATACCGTCTCCTTCCCACACGCATAATCCCATATCCTGTATCCTTGTCATCAGCATATTTCAATGTAAAATTGGAAGCAATTATTCAGCCCCAGATAATGTCACAGATAATAAATCAAGCAGAATGGCGGGAAACTCATATATCACGGCTTCAATAGAAGAATTACGTATATCGGAAAAATCATTTTTTACGACTAATTTGATGGTTTTATGATAGATGGCCGAATGGACGTGTCAATATTTTAGAATGCGTGGACAATGGGTTTTTGTTTTATGGTTCCGTGTTTTGGAAGATGATTCTTTTGGATGATGATGCAAAAAGCTGCTGTTTCTTTGTGAAGAGCTGTGTATTTTGTATAAATACTGGCTCTATTATTTTATGTTTTTCTTTATCCCTATTTTATTAGTAAAAATAAATAAATCTTTCACCTTAATTACCGAAATTTTACCTCTAAGGGCCGATTTTTCAATGCTTGGATAAAACTTATCCGTCCAATAAAGTATTACACGATAATATTAAAATGTCACGTAAACTGTCAAATACGGGCAATTAGAATACGTTTTTAAAATGGTAGTTTTATACATTATTCGACGAATAAGTTTTAACCAAGGATTGAAAAATCAGCCCTAAATGGAATTAATTGTTTCCATCAGCACATGATGCTATAATATATTCCTTGATTTCTCAAACAGCTCGGAACGAATGATATTAGCTTGTGATCGTACGCACTGCGGCCCATTTGTTACTCTCTAATGGCACTTTGAATACGATAGAAATTCTACTAAATACTAGACACGGATGCTAGGTTTAAAGCAACTAGAAGGTTAAATTAAATTTGAAAATGATCTTGGAAAACACTTTTCAAATAATTGGCAATCGATTGGTAGAGAAATTGAATAGTTTCATTGCACAAAATGAATATAAACATCTGAATTTTCTCTCCCTTCGAATCCAATCCACCTTACCTACCGTTAAAAAAAAACATACCACATAATTAAAAGCATTTTTACATGCTTATAATTTGCATCACCTGTATGTTTGTGTGTAACCGACTCCTTTAGACACGATTTTGACCCAATAGGACAGGCTTATTTCAAACTGTACACACTTATCAAGGATTGGTGACAATACAATAATTATAAATTTCATGAGTTTATTATTTTAGGCGTGTTTTTTTAGTTTTTTGAAGTGAAACTTCTTTAGGCACGTTGAGAGTATAATTTCAAACACAAACACAAACTCAAACTCAAACATTTATTTATTCAATTAGACTTCTTCTAGAAGCACTTTTGAAACGTCATTACATATTTTTAACATTTACCACCGATTCGGAAAGCAGTATCTACGGAGAAGAACCGGCAAGAAACACAAGTTCAAGGTCACGTCAAGGAATAAGGCGACGATTTTGGTATATTTGAATCTTGGCAAAGAAGTTTCACTTCTGACACGTGTGTCTTGTGCTTGGCACATACGCCTTTTTATCATAAATAGCACTTACCTCATGCTTATGGTCCTTCTTGATGGGCCCATGGCCCCCTCCCGTGCTCTGTACCGTGTTCATGTTCACGCACACACACAACCGTCACACATACTTACACACTACACTATAAGTTGTATATCGCTACCGTTAAATGGACTGTATGATTAGGCACTGGTAGTTTTCACAGCACTGGAAAATATGAAGAATTAGGGAAGGAAAAGGATTGTATAAACAAAAGATTGACTTGAAATTTAATTAAACGAAATTTTCGATGTAGAGTCAGCTTTTAATTCCAACATTTTTTTACTCCTCAATAACGTATAAACAAACAGTTTGAGTTCTATATGTTTGTCTTAATTATCAAAATTTTTTTTTTTTTTTTTTTTTTTTTAAAAGGCACCCGCCATCACAGGGTGTTCGCGCCACCTCTGGAATATTGTCCAGAGACATTATTTTCATTTTTTTTTTTTTTTTATTTGTTTACAAACACAATTTTCAGCCACATAATAAATTAAAAATAGAATTATTACTAAATTAAAAATATTACAAATACAAAGTCAAAAATATTAAAATACTGGGTAAATAAAATAAATGCTACAAAAATTGAAACTATCCTAATACTAATATCACAGAATCACATCACACGCCATTGTTTCGCTTATTGACTACTTCTACAATATATTTACAATATTTAAAGAAAGTATCCCTACACTTGTCCCCCAGGGCGGAAGGCAGATTCTCACCCGTCATCGCCATGCCCAATTTTTGCTCAATAGCATATGCATAATGCTTGCAAAAATTGGGCACTCGAGTAACAGGTGAGGAACCGTCTCCTCTACTCCGGGCTGACATAGACACGACGGATTCTCCTTCAGCTTGAATCTGTTCAAGTAGAAGGCGAATCCGCCGTGACCAGTCAGTACTTGTGTGGTGTGGTGTGTGATGTCTATTTTTCCGACTACTTTGTATGCAGCAGCAGCGCTTGGGAAAAAGAGCTTCGTGACTCCGGCCGTTCCTCCTACTTCGTATCTCCTATCCCATTCGCCAATCGTATCCTGTCTCAAGATACGCTTGACGAATGAAACAGGACACAGATCGTAATCCGGTTTCCTCCTCAACCCCAGAGCGGCCCCCTTGGCTAACTCGTCTGCCCGTTCGTTCCCCTTCAGCCCTGCGTGCGCCTTGATCCAAAACAGGGAGACCTCCCGCCTCTGCAATGCAGCTTTTCGGAGGGCCGCCCGTGTTTGCACAGCCAGGGGATGAGGGGAACTCAGGGTGACCGCCTGGAGCGCCGATCTGGAGTCGCTGAGGACACCGACCTTTGCCGCTCCACTCTTGCAGGCTATATCTACTGCTCTTTTGAGCGCAAGGAGCTCAGCCTGATAGACGGTACAATACGGCGACAACGCAAGCTTGATGGCCTTTGTCTCGATCGCACCTTCCCATACAGAAAGGGCGGCTCCGACTCGACCCTCAATCTTGCTGCCGTCCGTATAGATCCTATGGACGTGGCTGTCAACCACGTCGGCATAGGTGCCCTCATCTACCAAGACGAACCCCAGCTCTACCTGCTCTGCCGGATGTGGGTCCTCAATCGCGGGTGCCATTCGTTCCACCTCCCTGTCCCTCATCACCGCCGGGTGCGACACGCCCCTCTTGATCTCATAAAGCCTCGAAGCTTCGAGTATTCTGAGATCAAGAGGGAGTATCCCAGCCAACAGCAACGCAGAGTTCAGAGAGACAGTCTGATATGCTCTGCAGATCTTCTGGGCAAAAACTCGTTGCACGGTGTTGAGCCTCTTTCGGACCCCCATCCTTTCCGCTGTGGGTGCCCACGCTGCTGATGCATACAAGATAGTCGGTTCTATAACGGCGATATATATGGTCTTAACTACTTGGGGGTTAAGCCCCCAACTTACTCTGGCTGCTCTCGCTAACAGTTTGTAGCGGGCGATTGCCTTCTTGCAAACGCTCCCGACATGGTCGTTGAATGTCAGGCCGCCGTCAATAATAAGGCCCAGTATCTTAACATTATCGTAATATTGGATGTCCACACTCCCCATTGTAAGTCGTGGCTTGTCATATTTTAGTTTTCGTGTCGAGAGCAGGGCACATGTCTTGTGTGGCGCGAATTTCAGCTTATTTCTGACACCCCATTCGTCAATTTTTGCTAATATGCGGTTTGCCTTGACCTCTACTTCTAAACCCGTATCTCCATCAAACACTAGCACTATGTCGTCGGCAAACGCCTGACAGAACACTTCCATCTCCTCTAACATCCACAGCAGGGGATCCAACAAGAGGTCCCACAGGAGCGGTCCACCTATGGACCCCTGTACGCACCCCTTGTTGGTCTCTCTACTTACTTCCACACCTGCATACCTTACATTCACTCCCCTTTCACTCAGGTAGCTGCTAATCACCCGCCTCATGTTCACCGGACACCCAACTTCGGCCAACCGCACCTTTATGGCTGGCCACCAGGCGCTGTCGAAAGCTCCCTCTATGTCTAGCGAAACCACAACAGAAACCTTCTTCTCCTCCCTCTTATTTCTGATATGGTTCACCAGTCTATAGAGGGCGTCCTCGGTGCTCCTCTGTGGCATGAAACCATACTGGTGGGGGCTTATTTTAGGCAGCAAGTAGAACCTGAGTCGGGCGACCAAAATCTTTTCGAAGATTTTGCCGAGAACAGGTAAGAGACCGATCGGTCGATAGGCTTTCGGTACCCGGTATGATTCCCTGCCCGGCTTTCTCAGGACCACCACAGTCGCCCACTTCCACTGTTTGGGGAAGTAGGCGACAGTGAGGCACCTGTTCAACAGCGCAAGGAACCACTCCGGGTTACAATCTACAGCGTGCTGGCAGATGTCGGCCGTGAGGCCATCCGCCCCGGGGGCCTTCTTGGGATTGAAGGACCTAACGGCTCCCTTCAACTCCTCCATGATGAAAGGAGGATCGTCCGGACCCATCGGCGGTTCGGTGTCCAAGGACTCCGCCCGCAGGCGCGTCAGACGATGTTCCTCACTTTCACCACTCTCCAAGTCCACGGGGTAGAAAGTCTCCGCCAACAGTTCTGCAGAGCTTCGGGCGTCGAGGGTTTCACCGCCCTTCGTAAGGGGCAGATTCTCCTCTCTCCTAGTGGCTCTGTTCAGCACCCTGTAGATGCCCTCCCAGACCCCCTCTCTATCCTGTTTCCGGCAAAACTCCTTCCAGCTCTCACATTGCGCATCTTTCACAGCCTTTTCATACTTCTCCTTTTGTTCAAGATACAATCCAACAACGCGGTTTCTGCGAACAGGTGCTGCGTTTCGGATCCTGCGTCTCCTCATGGCAACTTCCTTTTTCATCTGCGCGAGCTCATCATTCCACCAAGACAAATTGAATTTTTGTGTGTGTTTTTTGGTCGGCATAGTGTCTCTGCATGTCTGTGTGATTGCTTGTGTGTAACTGTCTATTGCCTCGTCTATTTGTTGTGTGCTGTGTATTGTGTCTATGTCGTGTGCAGTCAATTGTCTGTCCGACATCAGCTGAGTCAGTTTCTCATGAAACTGAGTCCAGTTTGCCTTGCGTGTGTTAAATATGCGTGTGGTTCGTACAATGTTCGTGCCTGTGGATTTCTGTTGTCTGATGCCGAATGATATTATCTAAATTTTGAAGACGATTGGTTAATAGAGTCTAATTATTTGGATCAAATTTACAACGTCATTTTTTACAATTAGGTATGTTTTTTCCCGCGCTTTCGCTCCGACCATGGAGGTCTCATAATATTCAGCCAATTCGTCTATAGTTTTTATATCACAAGTATGTAAATATATTAACATTTTATGAACTAATTGCACTAATACAAGTTGGCAGTCGTAGTACCAATTTAGAGCAACCATTAACAAAACCACTAAAACACTTCGACAATCAAATTAATCACTGAACTTGTTTGTCCCCATTTACTGTAATGACTAGTTGTGGCACGTGGCGTTCCATGTGATTTAAAAAAAAGATATTTAAAAATAATATGTTTTTGATTACAAATGCTACATGATAATAATCTGCGATATCTTTATAAATTTAGATTATATACATTATTTTTAAATAGGGATTTCTTGGTTTAAGTTAGTTCAGTATATTTAATTAGATAAATTCTATATCTAATTTATAGTTTAGTCCATACTCATAGAAATATTTTGTAAATTTTAACTTGAATTTCGTTTGGTAGAGTCATTTTCAAATGTAATTTCTGCTTGTATTATTAAAAATAAACACACTAAAAACCTTACCCTCTTTCTAACAAAGTCGGGTATACAGAAATAGTATTCATATTAAAATATTTCACTACAGAAATACCAGTGGCTGAACATCCTTTTAAACTAATATTCTTTAACATTTTAACATTTTCAAATACATTAGCTCAAAGGGAATTTCTCTCTAACAATTTTTAAACTTTTAATGCACTTTTCAAATTCTTTTAGTAACAAGATATTGTATTTTGTTATAAAACTACTGATAAAAAGAGGTGTTATAAGGTTAATAAATGTGTATGTTTATGGCGTCATAACCCCGGTATGGATGAACCGATAAGAATGAGATTTTGCAGCGTCTTTTGATTAGATTAGTAAATCATTAGTGAAGCGTGTTCAAATTAATAAAAAAAAAGACGTGTGGCACTCGGGGACTGCCGCGGTAAAGCTATTGCATAGCATGCCTTCAAGCCACACCTCCATGCCTGTCGGAGTGGGGAGCGTGAGGTTTTTCGTTACGCAATTTCTGGATTCGGTCCCCGCGCTCAAGGCCCGCGATAGAAGCTATGCAATAGTATTTTATTTTTGGATACATTTAATAAAATAAAATGAAAACAAGCACTTGGCACTATTCATTTCTGAACTGAAACGCTTAGGTAGGATAATAACTATTACTTATTCTTTATTTTATAACCAATACTTAACACATAATTAATTAATTACTTACTACTTAACTTAAGTAACACATGTATTTGAAAAAATGTGTTACTTATCAAATACAAATACTTTCTTGTAAATCTAAATATCATTTCATAAAACACAACAACCCTGGTTTTAATATTCGTTCATGTTTTCATACTTCGACTGTAGAATGTTCGTTGCACATACTATACATACAAATGGAATATCTGTCTTCACGTGGAAACTATTTTGTGGTTTGTAATGCTTTGAAATTATCTTTGAAATGGAATGCAGTTTGGGTTAAGTAATATTATAGAGGCATACTTGTTTATTTAGGTATATAACATGTATTAGAGGTTATACTTTTTTATATACACGGTTGTATATATATTTAATATAACAAAAATTTTTCGAAATATGTCATGACTACATTTCCGCTCGCGGCTTCGCCCGCGTTTTCAAAGAAAAACTCGCATAGTTCCCGTTACCGTGGGATTTCCGAGATAAAATCTATCCTATGTGTTAATCCAAGTTACCCTCTACATGTGTGTTAAATTTCATGGTAATGAAAGAGTAACAAACACACACACACACACATCCTCACAAACTTTCGCATTTATAATATTAGTAGGATCAATAATAATATCACTATAACGAGTACTACATCTTGTTATAAATACGAGCATTCATTACATTAAAATATTTGTCCTCAATTAATAAGCTCTCATTTAACAAAATACCTGATGCAGTGACATAACTCAATCATGCATCTATACTTCTATACTAATATTATAAAGAGGAAAGGTTTGTAATTATGTATGTATGTTTGTATGGTTTTCACGCATAAACTACTGGATCGATTTCAAAAATTCTTTCACCATTATAAAGCTGCATCTTCACTGAGCAACATAGGCTATATTGCATTTTCAAAAAAATTAGACATCCTTACCAATAATGCAATAATGTAACCCAAGGTGTAAAAAATTCCTTAATAAAAATTCTGTCATCGCGTGCGCTGCGGAATCTATTCCTTGAAGTACGGAGGACGACGGAGAGGACGGTTCTTATGAAAAAAAACGTAAACGTGTAGACGTACCACGGGCGAAGCCGGGGCGGACCGCTAGTCATTAAATATAATCCTCTATCAATGCTTCATTAAAAATATTTATGTACAATTTATTATACTACAAAAAATTCAATACCAATACACAACGACCAACGAATTTGCATGCAGAGTACTCTTCAACCTTCATATTAAAAGACTTACACCATGACTTCATAAAGCCAAAAATAGCTGTAACACACGCTTCATCTGAGCCCTCATTAGTTTCCAAGACGCGGTCCTATTAGTACCTTTTTGACCTCTCACTGCATTGCATTCAAAAGAATTCGCTCATTCAAGATATTTATAACTTTGGGTGCATTTGAAATGAACTTTTGACTGTTTTGCGGATTGAGCTAGTATGATGTTATATTATTTTTGACGGTTTTGCGAAACTCAGAAAGCGTAAAATATTTTTGATCCATTGAAATGTTACATTTTTTAGCCCTAACCTTGCATTTTTTAGAGGACGCAATTTTGTTTTTTTGATGTGTAGGGGGGGTCAGTGTGAAGCTAAAACCAAGTTTGTGGGGTCGCCACCCTTGTCCCACGGCCGCCATCTTGAAAATAGCGGTTGAAATGGTTTTTACGATATATCTCTTAAACTATTTAACTGATAAAAAAATATCGTTAACATTATTTGTTGCAAATTAAATTCTCTACAACTTTGGTGTAGTAAC
>CAJQZM010023232.1:0-26258 GCA_907164665.1 Colias nastes | reverse complement strand
TTTCGCCTCATTTTTGCAGCTATTCTTATTATTATAGCCTTGTTAGTATACTATTGTCGAGATAATTAGAATAGAATAGAATAGAAAACACTTTATTGCACACAAAAACAAAATTTACAGAAACGATATTAGGTTATAATAAATGTACAATTTGGCGGCCTTATCGCTTAAAAGCGATTTCTTCCAGGCAACCTTGGGATATAGGAAAAATAAATCAGTAAAAAGGTAGATAGTGCATTAATACATACTTATACAAGAAACTGTAATTATACATAGATAGATAACTTAAGAATCAAATAATATTATACAAAAACAAAGGAGAAATGAGCAGTATAGGAATACAAATATTAGAAGAGAGGAAAATAAATTTACATAAATAGATAGGTAACTAAATCAGCAAAGAACATAGACAAACAGCATTAAAGAGATAGATAGTAGTTCTTAACAAGAGTTTTAAAACTATATAAAGATTGGGCTTGCCTGATCGTTGTCGGGAGAGAGTTCCACAATCTTACGGCTTGTACGGTGAAAGAGCAATCGTAGAATTTGGAAGTGTGAACAGGCATACGAAGCGTAAGATTGTCGGAGGAACGGAGATTGAGTTCATGAGAAGACCCCATAAACACAAATCTTTTTTTCAAGTAGGAAGGAGTTCTAGGATCAAAAAGGATGGAGTATAATAAGGAAAGGATATGCATATTCCGGCGAAGACGGATAGGAAGCCATCTGAGCTGTGAGCGGAAATCGGAGATATGGTCGAATTTACGTAAACCAAAGATAAATCTAATTGCAAAATTTTGAAGACGTTCCAATTTGTTAAGGTGCTCCTCAGTAAGGTCTAAATAGCTTGCATCAGCGTAGTCAAGGATAGAAAGAAGCAAAGACTGCGCGAGCAAAATTTTCGTGGGTTTTGGTAGAAAATTGCGCAGTCGTCTTAACATCGAACCAACCCCAAAGATCTTACGGCTTACCTGTTGTACGTGTTCTGTCCACGATAGAGTTTGGTCAAACCATATGCCGAGATTTTTAACCGTCGGACTGTAGTCAACATCAACACCATCGATAGTAATTGCAGGCAGGTCTTCAAAAGAAACCCTAGATATGAAGTGAGGACTGCCTATTACTATTACTTGCGTTTTCGTTGGGTTAATTTTGAGTCCATACTGATGAGCCCATGTCACAATAGCACGCAGATCTTTATTGATACACTCAACAGCTTGTTCAAGATGCTCAAGACTTGCATGAGTGTAAATTTGTAAATCGTCTGCATATAGATGGTAGAGAGAAGATAATTTACAAGTTATTGAATTAATAAATACGCTAAAAAGGAGTGGTGACAACACGCCGCCTTGAGGTACGCCAGCAGTGATATCGCACCAAGTTGAAAAATTATTATCAACACGGATACACTGCCGGCGACCATGTAGATAACTACGAAACCAGTCGATCACTGCAGGAGATATATTAAGAGAACTCAGCAATGCCAACAATATATCGAAATCAACAGTGTTGAAAGCATTGGAAAAGTCTATAAGAGTAAGAATTGTTAGCTGTTTATTATCCATTGCCAGACGAATATCATCTGTAACCTTGACAAGCGCAGTGACCGTACTATGACCGGCTCTGAAACCGGATTGTAAAGGATCTAATAAGGAGTGTTTCGTTAGAAAAAGGCTCAGCTGTTGCTGTACTAGTTTCTCGAGGATTTTTGAAAGGAAGGGCAGGATTGAAATGGGACGATAATCGGAGATTAATCCCATACTTTTTAAAAATTGATTTACTTCAATAGAATTGGAAAAAACACCGAAATAGGTCAAAAAATTTTTCCTGTCCGTCATGTGTGAAACCTGAAAACACTATAACTTGTGAAAAAATCCATCATTTGAGTTAATTTTTTTTTTAAAATATTTTAATCGACGATTGTAGGTCACTGAATGCGAATGATTAATTAATTCAGTGTCGTTTAATTGCAATTAATAAAAAACGAAAACTACAAGACTGTATATCTATATATATATATATTTTTTTTTTTTTTATATTTCATAATTAAATGAGCATTATGAGTCGTGCACTTTTGGATTTTCCAAACTTTTTTTTATATTTGGTTAGGTAGGTACCTTCCAGGTCAGAGCCAGGGTGGGGCAAGCGCCCCACCCTGCCCCACCATGGCTACGCCCATGGTTCGAAACAACGGGATAAACAATTATATGTACTACTCAAAAGAAAAGTGACTTATTCATTTCAACTTCTAAGTGACTTTTTCACAACATGTTAAAAACATTTTCATCGTTTATTGTTGATAACTTATACAGTCTCAAGAATATATCCACTCTTTTTTTCCAACCCTTTATTTTCTTTTGAGTGGTATATCATAAATTAATCGCCCTTTAAATCCGTCAAAAGTCTTTAATTTCCAAATTATATGTGTTATAATTTTTAAATTAAAGACTTAACGAACAATAATTTACTTTGTATAACATCTTTGACATGGCTCGACATTTGTTTCTATTGTCCCTTTACCGTTTGTAATTGTATAAAATCAGAGTTCAACTTCAAGTCTATAAGTAATTAAGTAATTAATGAGGACCATGCAATGCCTTAGTGATTTGTAAAAATATAAAATATGACAACTTCTAATGGTGCATCAATAAGTGACCTTAACTTAGTGAAAGAAAGACAATCTTAAAAATATAAGCTGTAAGGGCGCTTGTGCACTACAAGGAATTTTACTGTCCGGCATTCCGATTTTTTACGGTCCGGTGTGGCATGAAAAAACCGATGAATTGCTTGTGCACCTGTCCGTCTTTACTCGGATCAGTGCGGTACAGTTCAAGGAAGTTTGGCGGTATAATGCTATCATAAATGATTGTTTTTGCATTTTACAAGAAACGAGTAAAAAATATAGAATATGAAATATTATATTACTTCGTTATAATAAAAAGTAAAGTTCCGTAAGAGATTTAAAATGCGTGTTTCACTTATTTATTTTAATCGGTGACGAGGAGCTAAAGCTATTCCCACTTGAACTTTAACTTACCAACACTTACTTAGATAATAATTATAGGTCAATGCTTGGTCAATGTATATAAAATAACAATACCGACTTCTCAAATCTCATTGCCAACTAAAAGAAAGTAAAACAAGAGCTTGCTTTCAATTGGCATATGCAGTAAAAAGAGTAAAATCCAAGCAAGTGGGCATTCGAAAACAATTATACCTACAGCGACTCGTAGACACAAAAAACCATCCGGAATAGGGAAAAGTAAAATGTCGGACAGTAAAATTACGTATAGTGCACAAGCTAGTACTTAGATTAATGGCGTGCCATACCGGACCGTAAAAAATCGGAATGCCGGACCGTAAAATTCCTTGTAGTGGACAAACGCCCTAATACAAGTTTATACGAGAAAAAACGGAAAAAGAAAAGCATCTTTTTATATCATTTATTTTTAATAACGCTTGTAAATTTTGTAATATTTTCAAAGTTTTGTTATACGATTAACATTAAAACGTTGTCGACATAATTCTCTATTAAATAAATGTTAATGGTGCAATTATATAATTTTACTCTTCACAAAATGTGTCTACATCAATACTTTAAGTTAACTTTAAATAATTTTAGTAAAGCTGTGGTACTTAGTCAAATTAAGATAACAAGAGATTTTGGATGTGATTTCTAGTTAAATAGTTTAGTTATTTTTATATCTCTTTTATACCGTGGTAGCTACTATAATTGCAGTATCGATGACTTTAATTTAAATATGAGAAATTCATCTTTAAAATATAAATCTATGTGCCTTAAGAATAACATTTCAATTTCGTTTATAAGAGCGTTAAATAATAAATATGTCTCATAGTTTATCTTATAAGACCTTTTTAATTTTGAGCTTACATGGCAGCTAAATATAACCATCCATTATTTTGAAGAAATAATTTATAAAACGATATAAATGAATAGTAAGATTGTTTCAAATAATTGAATTAATAACACATCCATAGCTAAAGATATTGCAAGTATTGTAGCACGTCCTCAAGAGAGCTCTCAAGAGCGAACTTGGTACACATTACCTCTTATTTTTATTTAGGTAATTAATGAGGGTTCGGTTAGATAACATGCAATTTGCTCAACATCCGAATGCAGATAATAATTAGTTTTTATGTTAATTAGTTTGATCATAAATCCATCTTCAAGAGACACAAATTGCATTTTATCAATAGTTGTTTTGAGCATTTTATTTATAGCTATAATGTATTTTATATCCATAATTCAAAGGCATTTTATTGTATCAAAAGTTTAAAAAACTCGTCAACTATATGTATGTAATAAATAAGGTTTGCATTTGTACGATCAATTTTGTACACATTCCATTTTGTGATGTAGGTAATAATGTTTGGGATATACGAATTATTTTTATAACTAATAAATGAAATGAACATACATAAATTGAATTCTTTTATTTTCCCGCCCTCTTTATAACCATTTGGTATACAATAAACAGCGCCTTCACAAATGTCTTTCTGTACAAGATTTGAAAGGAATACTCTCCAAACACTTAACAAATAGAAAATATTATAAATTTAACCAAACAGAGGACTAGTAAAATATTTATCAATTAACTCAAACACACAACAAAGCCACAACATATTAAAATTAATTACCACTCAATGCTTTTTTCAATCAATCATTTTATCATTTACATAAACAATAATTAAATAATACATTATTTGGAGTTTAAGTACCCACATAGTACATACTGATTATAATAATATTATAAGCAATACAACAATTAAGAAAGCTAACAGCACCTACTTAATCTATAAAGTAATGCCCATTATTATAAATTAATTATATACACAATAAATGAAAATGCCTAATTTACACAGTAATTGTTATTTTTTGCCAGGCGACAAAAATTTGTTCGTATTTTTATTATAAGGTAGATTAAATTCAAGGGGACAAATAGATTTAGATTAATTTAATTATGTACATTATATACTAATGAAAATTCATATTTAAAGATGTTAATAAAATTTGAAAAATTAACTACTTATCAATCTATAATATTCAATCATTTCTATCCCTTGGATACGACTCAGGTAACGTGAACTCAGAAATGGGAGATATGTACAAAGGATTTAATTCTTGCATATTCTTTCTGCTCTCCTGTGCTTCTTGTAAGAACTTGGCATATGCTCGTCTATCTGACACTATTTGTGCGCTTTTTATGCCTAGAATAATGATTATTCCGCCAAGAATAACACAAGCCATAGTAATAATTGCACTCGTCATGATCTTGGCGGTAGCTGGTTGGGAGCATTCCTTGGCTCTGATGACGATTTCCATGGTGATCATAGATTGTACTGCTGCGTTGTAGGTGTATCTGTATTCACACTCAAGACCATCCTCCAAACGCCGCAAGATGCAGGGGATATCGGAGGATTTTTCGGTTTCTGTAAATAATTTAAAGGTTTCTATTAGAGCTTTTTCTAGATTTTAATTTACTTTGAAAATATGTAAGAGCTATAACAATGTGTAGAACAGTAACCACATGTGCTGTTATGAATTGCAAGCTCTCGCAAATTACGTAAACATGAGTGCGTATTTTCTAATTTTTAATTACCAATTCCACCATAACTGAGTAATTGAAATAGAGATACAATCATAAAATTACAATGAAACCAGAACAAGCCTAGTTAATTAACAGTGAACACTTTTATTACGTTTCTGACCAAATATGATTTCAAAAGATACACATCTCTTAATTGCTATGTAAATTAGCGCCGTCTTTAGTCTGCAAATGAAGCTTCCCATTATCACGACCGTGAAAAAATAAACTACCTACTTCCCTCTAAAGACGCTTTAAAACTCGGTTACTGACCGCAGTTATGTGGTTATAGCAATTACCCTAGATATCCCATTTATCATTTTCTAGCTCATCTTAACATGTAATTTTATTTGTTAAATGTATGTAATAAGACTAGGAATTCACTGTGAAAGATACAAATCTATTCTTTTTCTGTTTACTTAGTTAGCAAAACATACCATAATTTGCATTTCGGTGAACTTTTGCCTATGGGTTTTAGTTGATACGTAGCGTACTTACCTAATACCTACATATATCTTATATAGTACTCCTATAGACACCGCTAGTTAACCGAATTATGCGAATGCTGAAGCAGCATTTTAGATATCCTAGCTATCTAAGTCAAGAAAGGCAACGGGGTTTCGAATCGCACCTCACAATCGAATCTTTCTCTCCTAAAACATAACATACAAGAAAACTCACCATCATGCAACCGCTCGCTCACAGTATAGTTGACGCCCGCGATGCTGCACGACTCGGTGCAGTTGTTGCTCAAGTGGCAGAGCACGCACGGCTCCGCGTTCGCGCACAGTGGGTTCTCGCACGTCGCGCACATTTCGCAGAATATGCCCGAGTATTTCATGCCGTCTGCTGATGCGGAACATTCGCAGCGACCTGGAAATATAAAGTTTTGGTTTTGTATGCTGTTACTTTAAACAATAGCCTGTTTAAACACATATAGGGGAGATATTATGACTAAATACGATTAGACGTAATCAAATACATAAAAATCTACAGCACTGTGCAGCACATGTCAATGATCTGCAATAATTTGAGAAATTTCTTGGGTTCATTTTTCAAATGACTATTGAATGAAACAGTCAAAAGGAGCATACAATTACTCTTTTTATCATCAATGTTGCTCTTCTTAAAATAACTTACCTGCTGGTTGATGCTGGTTTTACCGCTCGCTGATTATGTTTTTGTCTTTATGACGAAGCTAAACAGAACATACATATTACGTATGGGTTGAATTAAATCCATAACATACCACAAACACAGTCCCCATGCCCGGAGCACACATCGCCCGCGGGCGGCACGCACTTGCTGACGTCCGTGGTGCAGTCACACGCAGCGCCGCGCCAGCCCGGCTCGCACGCGCACTGCCCGCACACGCACACGCCGTGCTCCACGCCACCGCACTCCATGCCATTCATACTGGAAATGGTATTCATTTTTCAGCAGAGTGGACAAACAGTGAAATATGTATATTGTCGTAATTTGTATCAGCTATAAAAATGCGAGGCTAATTACTTTACCTGAATTAAAAATTATCCAGGATGAAATCACACGCAAGTATGTATTTTACATATTAGAGTTAAAATTCCGCTAGAAGTAGACACAGTGTGAAATTAACAAACTAGATACTTAAAAAAGTTCTCCTTGCTAAAGTATAAAGCTCAAACATTTTACATCGGTTTGCTGATAAGTTTTCCTGAGGCGCATAAAGTTGAAGATCTGCTTTTGGATTCATAGTTGGAAAAACGTTTTAGACTACACACGCTTATACTACAAAATTACAACACAAACTTTTATTGAATCCACAGATAGTCTAATACTATACTAGTAATTGATACCGAAATAAAATTATCAACGCTATGCTACTTTAATAGGTACTAGTAATTAATTTACACGAAAGATCACATCAAACACTCACATACTAATCTCACAGTCTTTACACTGGCAGAATTTGCCACTAAACCCTCGGTCACACTCGCACTTCCCGCACAAGCAGTCCCCTGCGCCGGAACACGTCATCAGCCTGGTTGAGTTCGGCTCTCTACACTGTGAGAGCAAAGCGGCGGAGGCTGCGTCGTCTTCTATGGAGCAATCGCATTTTGGACCAGACCTGGAATGTATAAGATTTATGAATGGTGCGTGAATCTAGGTAGTTTAAGGATTCTGATGTAGATTTTTTTATGAGATAACTAAGTTAATTCTTACGATGATTATGGTCAAGGAGTGATGATAGAGTATAGAGAAATTACTACATGATATTTATTTAATGTTACAACTATTGTTCTATAATATATTAAGGTTAAAACAGCAATTTGCAATCCCGATAATGTAACAAAAGTTGTAGTTGCTATCGCAGTCAACTATACGTTCAAATACTTCCAACAATGGAGACATTTTATCTAATAAATAACATATATTATAGTGGTATATTAACATACATTTTGAACAATAAACTCATTTTTATTTTTACATGCATTTATCCTTAAGAAAAGCTCCTTACCATCCTTTATTACACTGACAAACACCGCAAACGAGGTGTGAATGTGCCGGGCACGTCAGCGACATGTCTTTTATCAGATCACTCTCGCAGTTGCACCCGCATTGTATATCCACCTCTAGGGTTAAGGAATCCTGACCCAGCTGACTTTCAGATATTGTGATTGTTTGCTGCGACTGGAAATAAAATAATATTATGGGTAGGACAATAATTTTAAGTTCTATTCATTTATTGAGAATTCAATTTAAAAATCTTATAAAAAATTCTAAAGTTTACACTTGCAATCTAAATTTGCACTACCAAACAAGCCAAAGAGCACGTAGACTGCATTAAAACCGTAATGAGATTCAAATAAGTTGCTAATTAATGTGATACACATACGCAAAACAGATACGAACCTTTTTGAATTCGGGACAAGAATCCAGAGTAACGTGAGCCTCGTAATTAATAGTCATGCCATATTCGACGCCAGAACAGCGCCTCGCTTCGACCAACGTGCCACCTTTCACTCCACAGTCGGTAAAGTACTTGACCTTCACAGGGCCCGAACTGGCATCGTCTTCGAAATCCACGACACTCACGATGTCTTCGTAACCCGTTTTTACTAACTTCAGAATGTTAGAACTGTCGCTTTCCAATTTGGCGATGTACGTGAAATCGCTGAGGAGCTGGTGCAAACTGTCGTAGTGGTCTTTTACGCTTTCTGTTACTGCGAAAATTACGTTCACCTGAAATTTGTAATGATAAATTTAATTTAATTGATTGAATTAACTTAAGAGCTTTAAAGTTTATGATCTAGAAAAGTTGTTAACGACGTCAAAGGAAAAATGTCATTTAAGTTTCGGAACTTACTAAACCAATCCACAAGTTTAATAGATTCATCAAGTTTTCTCTCATTTGAACTACCAACCAACATTATTTTTAGTTTAAAAACCAACTCGTATATGTAGTCTGGCTATCATTGTTTAGGTGGCAAAGCGGAAGAAAATATTAACATAAGTTGTTTGACCAAGGAAAATAGAGTAGGTAAATATTAGCGAAAGATTAAACAAAACGTTACACAACTGAATGAGTAACTCAAAACTAACTACACTTTAATCTTTGCGATAAGGAAAGAAAAGATTTGCGTAACGTATTTTAATCTATTTCTGCAAACAGTGCCGAGTTATATTTACCTTATACTTATCCAAGAGTCGGTAAACTTGAGCAATGGAAGGATAGTCGTATTTAGCGGCTTCAGAATAATACCCGTTTTCGTCTAAATGGCACGTTTCGTCGTTTTTCAGGGAAGCACCGCCTGTAAATAGATCGTGATTTGTCAATCATTTAGGATCTGCAAATTATCTGGATCTACACATGCATTTTGCACTTATGTTACAAACTTCTAGCTAAATCGCAAACAATTTTCTATATAATCTAATACAAGTATACAAATACTATAAAATATGGATTTTTATACTGTATTATTGAACCTTTTTAAATTTTATGGAACCAGATGTACCCATAGAAAATATTATTTGATATTAAGCTCAAAACATTTCAGCTTCTAAAGCTTTTAAATACGAACAATACTTATATGTAAGCTCAACCCACCTAGTTTCCCATCGCCAGCGGTATGCAGCAGTCCATCAGACAACAAAATGATAATTTTTCGGCTCCGCGTCGCCCATCCGATCCGACTCCCGCACGATATCGCCTGAACCAGCGCGTCCAATTGCGCCTCCGCGTTGTCCAAATTTGCCGTCACTGAACTACTGTTTACACTTTCTATGAATTCATTCACCTGGAAAGTTATAAAATAAAATCTTTATAAATAAATTATATAGATTATAGGTGATATCTAGTGGCCAACGTGATTACATTGCAAATGTAGAGATGGTGAATGTAGAGATTTTTAGATAACAATTTTAAAATTTATAGTGTAACTAGCTTACCGCCCGCGGCTTTGCCCGCTTTGTCTAAAACCTAATAAATTATATACTAAAACCTTCCTCTTGAATCACTCTATCTATTAAAAAAAACAAAATCATCAAAATCCGTTGCGTAGTTTTAAAGATTTAAGCATACAAAGGGACATAGGGACAGAGAAAGCGACTTTGTTTTATACTATGTAGTGATAGTTGCTACAACAATTTTGCCGAACCATAATTACAGACCATTTACTTACGGATAAAGTTTTAGTTATATACATTCTTTCGCGTATCTAGAATTTGCATGATTTTGGAAATAGAGTTTTTACAGCATTGAAATCACGAAGAACCTCGATTTCGCGAATATATTTTTCTAATATAATTATTTATAAAATTTCGTACTACATACAAATTAATACACAATATCTAATCACTTATAAAAAATTACCATATTAGTAAGAGATAGATGATGTTTGTAGCTATAAGTAGCCTCGCAGTCTACTTCCTCAACAGTGCAAGGGTTCGCTCTACGTCCCGGGTCTACGCTTATAAAGGGCATTACTGGCTTCTCGGCAAAACTTCCAAAACCTAATCTGCAATATCACAAAAAGATAAGTTGGTAGAGTAACATTTTCCATTATTATTTGAATAGGGGTAACATAGAGGTAGAGTAATAGGTTCCACGTAGTAAGTTGTGTCAAGAAATAATAAAAAATAAAAAGTATATATAACACAATGTCATCGTCTTGGTTAAGAAATTAACTAATTCACATTTGATAAAACATGATAACATTTTCTAAGCCATGAACTTGCTACGGAGTAATTAAAAGCATACCTAAAGTTATCAGTCAAGTTTTTCAGCATTTCAGGGAGATCGTCTCTCAAAGATACGAGTGTTTCCTTGTCATCCTTCATCGACCACGTGAGATCCATCAAATAGTACAAATCTAACGGATAGTTTCTCGCTGGACGGTATTGGAACTGAATTTTTCTTGTTTCACCTGTAATATTATGTAGCTTTTTATGAAAAATCAAGTAATTAAATGTTCATCTATAGTAATACAATTATAAAGCTGAAGAGTTTGTCTGTTTGTTTGAACGCGCTAATCTCAGGAACTACTGGTCCGATTTGAAAAATTTTTTCGGTGTTAGATAGCCCATTTATCCAGCAGACTATATATAATTACGCTAAGACCAACAGTAGCGGAGCCACGCGGGTGAAACCGCGAAGCGCAGCTAGTATAAAATAAAGCTCTAAAATAGAGCTACGGTTGTAGTATGTTTTATTATAATTCTAATGATGATGAAGTAATTTTTTATGATACACTCGATACATTGCACATACATATTACATACACAGCAATTCCACCAATAGTTTTAAAATTGAAAGCGTTCATCACTACTAGTAATGAAGAAGAAGCATCATAACGAGTCTAAAACTACTCCAAGCTTCACTTACGTGGTTTTAAAGAAAGCTTTATCCTCTGCGGTTGTATCTGCACAGCCTCCAGACTGTCTGGCAACATGTCCTGAAGACTACGATTGTCTGCCACCTCCCAAACTGATTTCTCCGGCCGTTGTATCATACCTTGTCCACATCCAAAGGCAACTAAGCTGGAATAAAATGTATGACTTAGCTATCTTATAATAATATTATGTAATATAAAATAGTAGAATAAATACCAATTTACTCCGTAAATAAGAAGGTGAAATCTTTTGTCATAAAAATATAAATTCATAAATGATAAAGTTAGGTAAACGATTGATTCATAATTTATTGGTTGTTTATTCATGAAAAAGCAAACTGAAATTTAGTAAGTCGGATTATTTTCTGAGCTTTTCACTGTAGGTCTCTCGAAGAAAATTCCCATTCTAGAAATCTGCATTATACTAATATAAAAACAAAATAATGTTTATAAGTAGAAAAATCTTCTCATACATACAAAAAGACTTCCCACTGTGTATTAATATATCATTAAAAGTTATCAACATGAAAAAGTACATTCAAAGCTTAATAGGGCAAAGGTTACTTCTTTTAAACCTGTACATCTCATTCTGAGCGCTTTTACTGTCTTAAAACATTATGTTCGCCGTCGATCAATGATAACATTAACTAACTCAGCATGCGTTTCCGATGAAATAAACCTCATGTTAAAACATTTGCTACGCTATGAATCCGTAAATCGTATTGTTATATTGCAACTATGCAAGCATTAGACTGTGTACTTATATAGTTATTAAAGTAAAGCCGTAAAATAATAAATGAATAGAAATTACAAAACTAAACCAAAGCCTAGGTCTATATTCACTACAAATCGGTAAAACTATTTAACTCTATAATATAATATAGGGAGCGATATTTTTAGGTAGAGTCAAATCTAAATGAAAGATACATATTAATGATATATGTACTCTGTCACACTCTATCAGACAAACATTTATGTGCTTTGGACACCTTTTCATTAAAAAAAACGTTCAAAATTCTGACTATAGCTTTCGGGTCGCAGCCTATTAGTGTGCAGCTTTACGTCCCATTGATCCCTGCGCGTTGTAATCACGATCTAAGATCAATCAAAAAATGACTTGATCAGTCTCCCATTCAACGTGCGAGTAACGCAAATAACTGTTGTAATTAAATGTTGTTAACCTCAAGATGTGTATGCTTAAGTGATTCGTAAACTAGTAATTGTATAGAAAGAGCATTTCGGAGCTGTCTTGGTAATTAATAAGACTTAAGAAATAAATATTACTAAAGTTTTACTTGCACACTGACGATTATTATCTTGAAATCTTGTGATTACACGAAGAGCTACACAATCGATTCGCCAAACTTACTAAAACTATTAGGTAACTAGGTATATAAATGAATATCCTATCCATCCTGATAACCTGATAGGTTATAGTTCTGGTATTGGGGTAGAGCAGTTGCTCTAGGCGCCAGGTAGTTATGAGCACCAAAATGCATACTAGTTAATTAGTTCTGCTGTTGTATGGCAGTATACACTACTATAGTTCGATTCAAACTTAATGGCGGTTCGGAAGTTAGGTGCATGTGCGAGTGCGGGTGCGCACAGGTCCCTTAACGTCCCGCTAATACCTAAAATTGTTTTCTGCGCATTGGATCGTACCTACTACGTACGTACGAACTACGTTCCAAGTCGCCATTAATTTTGAATCGTACTGTACCTCTCGTCATCATTGCAGCGCGGTGCAGTGGCCGGGTAGTACGGGTCGGCGCACCAGCGGCAGTGCGACGCGGCGGAGAGGCACGGTCCGCACTGCTCGTGCTGGATGCACACCAGCTTGTTTATGAGGTCCTGCTGCTGTATTACTGCAACAATTGTATGAATAAAAATTATTAAAATGTTAGCCATAAGTCTTGACGCCATAAGCATTGAGCCATAAGTCTTTGGACGCATAAGTACCATATTTATCTTTCTTAAATAGTCTTAACACTCATATTTCATATCCTCTGTACAAAACTGTTTGTTGACTAGTTCTGTAAAAAAGACCTGAGTCATTATAGTAAATTTTGGGAAATTTGGGCGATTGGGCAATTCTCAGCTATTAAAAACTTCAAGTGCAACTATTAATAATGCACCAGTTTATTTACAATGGTAACGTTATTATTACTACACTAATATCCATGCCAATTGGTATCGCGCCCAAAGCACACCTTGCCTTGATGCCCAGCTGTTTGAATCTTGTATGAAAACGATATCAAGGGAGAGAAAGTTTGAACTTTTAACCTTAATGTCTCTTTCTTTTACGGTATTTGTTTTGAAACGTATGCTTTAACACTATTCCCATAAAGGCATCTTATAGGTGTGTCTATGACTTTATGAGTTATATTTTTTAAAAGTGAAACTTAGTTTAAATGCATTTAAAAGCATGGAAAAGTTTACTCACAATGAAACCGTAGCTTTACTATCTGAATATTATACTTTAATTTTGTAATTGACTCAGACTCGACAAAAAGATTTACTTTAAACTGTTTGGTCACCACAAACTTCAAGTCACTATAAATAGTACTAATAGTAGGAATGTATGATTTGTACGATGTCACGAAAAATCCTTTAAGAATTAAGAATAACTTATATTAGAAAACCAGTCAGATCCATGGCATCCACGATGTTACTTGTCGGTTCCTTTTATCTGAGGCTTTAGTCAGTGAGATTAACGTATGCTTCGGGTTTAATCAAAGCCACGAAAATACCATAAATGATTGTTATCATGTTTCATGTTATCAAATCTCCTTAACTTTCTTGTAGAGCTTAAAAAAAATGTGTGTGAATATCCGCGTTCATGTAAATTGCTTAAATATTTTTCTAAATATATTTTAATAAAGTAGTCGAATTGGAATAATTGTTGTAGGAAAAAATGTCTAGAATATCCCTCTAAATAAAATGTGCTGATAAAATCTTCTAAGGACACTGATCAGTTCTATTCATTAATTTGTTCAATTATTGGCTATCTATAGGACACATAGGTCAGAAAAGAAAAAATGATATTGGTATATAGTCCATTGAAATGTTACATTTTTTTGGCCTGACCTTGCGTTTTTTAGAGGACGCAATTTTATTTTTTTGATGTGTAGGGGGGGTCAGTGTGAAGCTAAAACCAAGTTTGTGGGGTCGCCACCCTTGTCCCATGGCCGCCATCTTGAAAATAGCGGTTGAAATGGTTTTAACGATATATCTCTTAAACTATTTATCTGATAATAAAACAATGTTAACATTATTTGTTGCAAATTAAATTCTCTACAACTTTGATTCAGTAACTTTTTGTCGTAGAACTATAAATAAAAAAGTTATAAGCGAAAATGTTCAGAAATTAGAGCTATTTATATTTTTCAATAAAACTTTTTTTTATCATTTTACGAAGAAATGATATAAGACTATTTTTGTAGATTGTTTTTCGAGGAACAACTTTTATATACAACATTTTTTCATTTCGTCAATAGCTAAGGTTTTACAGCGCTCAGAAGTGAGTATTATTTTTCAGTAGTAACTATACATAATATATTGGCTATTGGCTCTTTTCCCAGACTCCAGAACATTGGAAGCACACTGCAGAACATTTCAGCCATGCTTTTCGACGTAAAAAAAAACGCACTTCCAGACTCTACCTCCTGGGTGGTGGGGAAAAGATTCAATAATTAATTATTAATAATATTGTAAAATTAATTATTAAAAATATTATAATAACAAAAATAAAATAATTACTGGTGACAAATTATTATTAGTACACACATAATATATCGTATTCTGTATAGTAAAGAGTACTTAAAATAGTACTCACTTCGGAGGGCTGTAAAACCTTAGCTATTTACTTAATGAAAAAATGTTGTAAATAAAAGTTGTTCTTCGAAAAACAATCTACAAAAATGGTCTGATATAATTTCTTCGTAAACTTATAAAAAAAAGTTTTATTGAAAAATATAAACATCTCTAATTTCTGAACATTTTCGCTTATAACTTTTTTGTTTATAGTTCTACGACAAAAAGTTACTGAACCTAAGTTGTAGAGAATTTAATTTGCAACGAATAATGTTAACATTGTTTTATTATCAGATAAATAGTTTAAGGGGCTACTTACTGCCAAATGCCTGTTTTCTTCGTCTAACTACTCTTCGGTTAGTGAATATAAATGTCCAAAAAAATATATGTTACTTATTAGACCTTAAACTTTAATTTGAACGTTTGAAATAATTCTATCTATAAAAATAATGTCCGAAAAAATATTCCAAAGTGGAGCATTTCTTGTTTGAATTTTCGTAACTACGTCTAAACGGTATGGAGTTTTGCTATTTTTCTTTCACAATAATATTTTAAAAGGTGTTTGTCATAAATTGTACGTTTGACGAGACAAGGCAAGTTCTTATTGAGCTACAAATAATTATTCACTGTTTTCTAAATGAAATGAAATGAGCGGGTCCGTGCGCGGGCGACGGGCGGCACTGTAGCTCGAACTGTCGGACGAGGAGGTTGTGCTGCTCATTCTCTAAAATTGTATTTTGCCTGATTGTGGATGGCAATTTTGTGCAATTTTTCTTTGGACAATTTTGTGCGTGCGCGTGGTTTCACATAAGTTTTCTTTTAACTATGTTTGCGAATGTGTGCCCGCCTGCTACTAAGTTTTCTATTAGAAATCTTGTTTTGAACTTGTTTTTTTCTCAGTCGGGTTTTTTAACAACTTTTTTATTTTATGCTTTTTAGTAGCACATTGATTAGCTTAGTAGGTCAAAGCCCTACACCAAATACCCGTTACGTCAAGATGGCGGGACTTCCTCAGGCATTTTGAAAATTATGTACCTATAATTTAGTGCATAATTAGTAGGTACTATTTTATACTTTCGTAAAAAACTTCTACTCTAACAGGATTTCAAGATATTCTATAAACAAAGTGGTCCCGCCATTCTGACGTCAAAACAATAAATATGCGTAACAAAAATAAGATGGAGTAACTTTCTATACTTATTTTCCGATTTTCAAAAATTCGTAACTCAAAAACTAAAAGTATCCTCAAAGTGAAATTTCAGATTTGGGTTCCATAGGACAATAGCTAACCACAAAAAAATTTACGACTCTCAACTCCACGCCCTATAAAGTACAATTTTACCTTTTTAAACTATTAAAATAGTAAATTCAGTATAAAAAAGTAAAATAAAGTTTTTTAATAGCGCCTGAAAAAATTACAATGTTAATAAAATTGCATTTCTTTCAGGCGCTTTTCTCTTAAAATTTCGTTCACAAATACCTATCATCGCTGATTTCATTTCACAAAAATAAATCTATGTTGTTTTATTATTGTAGGTAATATAAGCATGATACACTTTTTTGGAATCCTTATTATGATACCTTTAATTTGATACCCATATTGCAGAAAAAGATTTTTTTTTTGTATTTTAGTCTAGCACCCCACATTTTTCTTTTTTTTTGTCACCTATCTAACAAAACTTGGGCTAATACGACGAATCTAAAGAAATCCATCCAGTGGTTCGGAAGATATCAGAGTATAAAGAATATTAGATACATACAAAGATAGGCGCGAAAAACATAACCCTTCTTTTTAGTCGGGTTATAAAAATGCCCGAGCTGCTGCGGAACGCGACGCAAGCGGATAGTTGCGATAGCGCGGATCACGCTCTGCGCACGTAAAAATGAAGCGGGGGTGCGTGGCTAGCGCGGGGAGAACGTCCAAATCCTCAAAGTCGTTTCACTGTTACTACAACCTTAAGAGATATATCGTAAAAACCATTTCAACCGCTATTTTCAAGATGGCGGCCGTGGGACAAGGGTGGCGACCCCACAAACTTGGTGATAGCTTCACACTGACCCCCCCTACACATCAAAAAAATAAAATTGCGTCCTCTAAAAAACGCAACCCCAAATGTAACTTTTCAATGGACTAATATAACAATAGAATTAATGTCATTATTGCGATACAGACAGGTTCATTAAAGTGAACTGAATCGTGCCGCGACTTTTACGCATTGCGTATTATTGTTGTAAGAGCAATTCACACCTGATGGAAATTTTTGAGATTCTATGATTTCAAAGCTTCTCATTACTTTATTTATTATTCACGTTTAACATTGAGATTTCAAATCGCTCTTTCAGGCTGATGAAACAATCCGTTACAAAAACGTATTTCATCAACTCTACATTGTGTATGAATTACTATGAAACTTACATGAAAGTGATTAAAATACTTCTTAAATAAATTTATTTCCAAAGAAACATTATTTAAACTTTTCCAGCGTTTCTTTGATGATTGTTCGTACTCAATGTAATATAACACCATAATTCCCATCTGGGGCATATTTAATGCCTAATGAAAAGCAAACGTTCAACATGAACAACTTTTTACCAATATTTAATTTAATTTAACATGGATGTTTACGTATGTTTGTTTTTACGACGGCGACTTTCCTAGGGACTTTTCCTCACCAACTGACTAAAATTATTAGTTAGGTACTCATATGTGATATTTATTCAAAGATAATTCACATTTCGCATTACTTTAAAGACCGTGTGAAAAATATCATGTACTGATAACAAAATAATGATTCAAGCATGACACAGACGTATGCCGACCTCAATCCGCACACCCGTCGCACCCATTGATTGCTTATTTGTTTACATGGAGACATTTCACGTCTTTCCACTGTAAATACGTACATTTTTAAGTATTTATTACTGTAGAAACTTGCATTCTTAGTTACATGTTCGGAAAGAGTCAAATATTGCAGGATGCGAATAGATATGGTTGGAAATGTACCTAAGGTGGACTTAACTATGACACTCTTAGTTAGATCATATATATATATATATATATATAGGTATGAGTTTAATCGGTAAAATGGGTACTGTTACTACTGTAGTTTAACAAATAGGGTAATATTTTTATACCATTATAGATAGACTAACTTAGCTAACATATTATGTTTTTTACTTTCATTAAAATCAGTTCATTAGAGCATATCATATTATTTTGGCGGCATTTTAATGTTTTCATATAATTTAAATTCGACGGTAAAAACTGTGACACCTACATTACTTGCAAATATGGTATAACGACATCCATTTAAAACAAAGTGAACGTTGTTGGTGGGTTAAACTTTTTCGCAGAATACTAACTACTTTTATAACTTTTTACTTTGTATATTGGCTGTAAAATATGATAAAATACGAAAGAAAACTTAAAAGTAACATTCATAGAACCGTGTGGAAGTGATTTCCACAAAGGTTTTTTTATGATCTCACCATGAATTATTTATTTTTGGTAATTATTGTAAAAGAAAAATTAAAAGAACGTCGTAGTTTTAATTTGACTGAACTGACTGCCATATATTTTTTACATTGTTTGTTTTTCCTACTTTACTTTACCAGGTTGTATTCGTACATATGGGGACATTTTTGAAACATTTCATATCTTTTCAACATGCAGTTCCATTTCATATAATAGAGATACTGTTTACAATAAAGACTAAGAGCTAGTTACTTATTACTTAACGAAACATCTCAAATAAATCAAACCTGTAAAATGAGTTCTTTAAATTGTTGCTCGAATAAAACAAAGCCGATCTATAATTAAATGTAAATATTAAGTGGGCGTGTATTGACACTAAACAGATGACCGCAACATGGAGCAAAAATAATATGCTTACATCATTAACATGGTCAATCCGTGTATCTGCTTATTTGGATACATGTACAAAATATTACGACCTAGAGACATAATGAAAACATTGAAGCTCGATTTTAGTTCTTTGTAGTTTATTTCTATGTACATTATGTATATAATCTGTTCCCGTGGAATCATTGTGTATCTGTTAGTTAAATTTGAAATTTGATTACTTGATACTTTATTCCCACAGCTTTGCTTGCTACGGAAATAGAAGTTAATATTTAATATAAAAACTGAAATATATTTTCAAATCGTCCGAGCAAGGAAATGAACAAAATTAAGTTAAAATTGATTTACTACTTCGATAGTATCGATACTAATAAAACTATGTACCTATCGAATCTGTACTCCAGGATATCTATATAATATTATGTACCATCCATACTAATATTATAAATGCGAAAGTAACTCTGTCTGTCTGTCTGTTACTCAATCACGCCTTAACTACTGAACCAATTTGCATGAAATTTGGTATAGAAATATTTTGATACCCGAGAAAGGACATAGGATAGGTTTTATCCCGGAAATCCTACGGGAACGGGTTTTTCTTTGAAAACGCGGGCGAAGCCGCGGGCGGAAATCTAGATAGAGCTTTCTTATTCTTGATCAAAATTGAAACATTCAGTCTTATTCCGTAAAATGAAACAACCTTTTATAACATATTCTCACTGATACAATATACTACAAGAATGAAGAAAGTATATAAAAGATAGCAACAGACGATTAATTGGACGCACATGGCGCCACGGGATGAAGCTATTCATCTAATACCTATTACACGCACGTGTTATAGCTAATAAAATTGTACCATCGATTTTCTGATATATTTGACACCATGTAATTAAAGCTGCATTGTTAGGGTCTTTCATAATTATCGTAGCGACGGCTTTTTCTTCTCTTTCATTAGTTAGGTATACCAAAGGTAGACGAAACTTAACTAAGTTATACTAAGTATTGCATTATGATTTTTATAGTGGTTCTCTTACAGTTAATTTACAATTATAGGTAAATAATAATTACACACACCGAAGCACATCTGAATTTTATAGTTATTGATATTTACTTTTGCATACAAAAAAGGTAGAGACAGAATGTGTAATTAATTAAAGAACGATTATTTATTTGATATACATAGTTACTTAGGTATAGATACTTAAAATATTATTATGGGACATTAACAGGTTGGACTGGAGTGACATTATTTTTTGTAAATCTTCATTCAATACTCAATTTATAAGTTATTAACTTATCTGAATATTGTATGTACATAATATAGAGTTGTTGCTACGTTCAATATTTGTATTTATTCATGGAACGTTATTTAGGTCTGCTTACATTAGAATCGTGATGTATCCTCGCCGACGTCGATATTTCATCTCAATAAAACTTGTATTTCATATTATGTAGGTACACTTAAATTTTCTCATTTTTTTCAATCAGTCGAGGTTTTTCCTTTAGAGCGTTTTCAAATTTTTATTTTTATTATTAACTAATTGTCTACTAATTGTCAATTGTGTAATACTAATTGTCGCCTTAAATAATGAACTACAGGAGGATATTGTGACCATATTAATTTAAAATTAATTGCAATATTGTCTACGCTACGATAAATGGTGCACTAAGAAAGCTATACCTTCTAATACGCTACGCAAAAACATTATAAAACTTGCAACGTCATATACTTTGTACCGTAGCAATTAACTAACAAGGAACTTCCACTTAGTTTTAAAGTTTATTACAAACTAGCTTTCCGCCCGCGGCTTCGCCCGCGTTTTCAAAGAAAAACCCGTATAGTTCCCGTTCCCGTGGGATTTCCGGGATAAAACCTATCCTATGTGTTAATCTTTTCTTACCGGACGCCTACGTCATAAGATCTATCTACATGCCCAATTTCATGCAAATACCTACATCAAAGGAATAAAAAGTTTCCTACAAATTTCTATTGCCTATTTTACACCTTTAGGGGATGAATTTTAAAAAAAAAATTCTTAACAGAACGTCTACGTCATGTGATCTATCTACATGCCCAATTTCATGCAAATACATCCAAGGAATAAAAAGTTTCATACAAACTTCTATCCCCTATTTTACCCCTTTAGGGGATGAATTTTCTAAAATCCTTTCTTAGGGGACGCCTACGTTATGACATCTACCTGCATGCCAAATTTCAGCCCGATACGTCCAGTGGTTTGGGCTGTGCGTTGATAGATCACTATATCAGTCACCTTTGAGTTTTATATATATATAGATAGTTAGACTTGATTTATAGCACAATGTTCTCTTGTGTGTTTATAGATCAAATTGAGATGCGCTACATTTCACTGACAATTACCTATGTAAACACAAACGTTCAATATCTACATATGTATGCAGAAAATATTAGCTTGGATCATAGTATTAATTCTGATTTATCGATGAAGATCTAGAGATTTCCAGAATATTATATGTGGCTTAAAGTTGTTTATACCTGTGTTAAGGATGTAATTAACCTATATCTCAAATCGGACCAATTAAACCAATAACGTTATTGGTTATTGCATTTCCTTAATACACGATATATGTATTATGGGTTTTTTTATTTATCTCTGAAATACGTATTCTAAAGATTTCAAGATATCCAAAAGTCCTTCACTTTATATTTCCACACATCGTCAAGAACAAAAGCGTTGCATCCATGCAGTTAAAATAAAAGCTTTTACGACGTTCAAACTAATTCCGTCAACGTGGAAACAAAATACCGTCGAAATAGTTAGCACGTGCCACTGTCCTAAATTAAGTCCAAAAATTTCATTCTCAAATAGAATATTTCTATTCCATTCCTATTCCTGAAAGCAAACTTCCATAACAGGTGGGTTTGGGATCCGGCGCGCTCCTTCAGTTTATTTTTGAAACACATTTGTTTTATGGACTCAACAACATCATATAAATCATTCTTTTTGTAGATAAAGTTAAGTAATAGGACGTTTATGGTCTGATAAAGTCGAAGTAGTTTTAATTTGTGGTTATTTCCGTATTGTGTTTTTGGAAGGCCTGTGTGTAAATGAAATGAATTTTAATATTGGCTGATTAAAACTTAACGTATCACGTATTAGAAAATATTATATTATATTGATCATATTCTATTTGTTTCGTGAAAAATATTTATTTAAAATATGGTTTTTAAATGAAGTTGATGGATGATGAGTGAATTCCTTAATCATAATATATTTCCTGGTGGTCGTTTGTACATTAAAAGGATGAAATTTAATTTCAATATTTATTTTTATTTCATGTATCTACCTAATAATTATTGTAACAGTGGTAGTAAGTTCAATATTTTTACATATTACAATAAAACCCTAAAATCGTCGCCTTACATAAGATTCGATCTCTATTTCTCTATTTTACAAATTAATAAATAAATTAAACATAATTTCTCAAAAAAAATACCTATAATATTTTAATATAATAATGATGTGCCGGCATAAACCAAATGATAAGTACTCAAGTAAATGATTCAACCACAATTTCCACGCCCTAGATTCAGAAACATTAATCTTTATTTATTAGTTACAATAGATTAAAACAATTTCCACTTGCATGGAAAACTTACCTTGGCCGTGAACATATCCAATAATAAAACACACAAACAATAACACTTTATTGTACATGATCGGGTTTAATTAAAATTACATGTGTATCGGATATTTGCACGTGCGTGAATCAACTGTAACTCGATCGGATTCGCGATGAGTGATAAGTGATAAGGGCTGATAAGATGATAAGGGGACGCGCGGGCAGCGCCGCCGCGCCAGCTCGCTCCCGCGTCTTCGACATCTGCCGTACTACTAATCTACCTTCGGAAACTGTGAATAGACTCTACCTATGTAGGCCGTCTACGCAACAAGTTTTACGAGTACTACAACTGAACAACATCCATTACGTGTTTATAACTGTAGATTGCTTTGTGAATAACGCAACAGTCGGCAATTGATAACGTACAACGTTTTCAGCGATAAGAACGTTTGAGTATTATGAATTTCAGCCGTTGATAGCACTGTTTTTCAGCGACGTCATGCATAATAATTAAATAAGTAATTGTTGCTTATTGATTTTTAAAACAAACAATTGAAAAGTAGATAATTATATACGTATGTAATGTAAGTACATATATTTTATTAGCTCGACACAAAATCATAAAAATTTGAGGAGATTTTAATAAATCTCTATATATTTCACACTTAAAATTGAAAATTTTCTTTAACATACATAACATCTTTAAAGATTTTCAATTAATGAATGTCAGTACTCAGTACGTATTACGTAGAGTCAAACTTACAAAGTTAATTTCTAAACTTGGCATTACTTACATAATAATTAATAAGTAGGTATAGAACTCAACTTGAATGGCTTTATAAAGGTAATAATACTTATTCATTGATTAAATTTAGATAGACCATGATGACAATAATTAAAACAGTGATTTATTTAATTATTTCAACAACACCATGGTATGGGACAAGCGCGGCTGATAACAAATTTTCCTTTAATCTATACTTTTTGAGTTTTTTTGTAAGAAAGATTTGAAAGAAGATTGATTTATTAAATTGTATCCCAGGCTTATCTCGACGTGAACCAACAGATCCAATTTTGAAGTCGGAGACAGTAAGTACGAATAATTTTCACATTCATTTGAGAAAACCGACTCCTATGACCTTTTACAGCTTATAATGAATATACTAATATAGAAATGAGAATATGAATAGAAAGTGATAGCAAAATATAACACAAAACCTTATTATTACGCCATTATGTGACGAAATAGGTAAGTACAAAATGACGTTATCACATGTAATCACGAGGCGGGAATGGGACAAAATTGTGTCACGATAAGAGAAGAGCGCTAATGGTAATTGGATCAACACATGAACAAACTTTCTTTACATAGGTACTTCCGTAAAAAATGTAAATAATTCCTTTCGTAATAGAAGGAAAAGTTTAATTGCTGGAAACAAATTATGCACTCTTGTTTTATTATGAAAAGTGTTGTTGCTCTAAATTATTAAGATTCAGTTACATATTTATAAACTTTAGGATTTATGATAGATAAATCTGAAGATATCGTATAGTGTGCGGAAAAAAAGTAGAGACGTTAAAATAATAGTTTTTATTCCTATTATTCATTTCATACAAAAACTTTTAACATCTTACTAGTTACCATAATGCAATTATTTCCAACATGTTTTCATTTTATTGCCTATCTTACGATATAAAAACCACAAACACATAAGTCGACAATAAGCAATTCAGTCCAACGCAGTAGGCGTCGAGGCCATGCAATAAGGCTTAATGCGAATGTCTACTTCGTTGTAGGCGTAAGCCATTTACTACTTTGCGGATGACGTCGATTACGACATTTAACAAAATAAACCTAAATAAATGTTGTTCTGCTAAATTAGATTTTGTAGATGGCACGAAAAGTATAGATATAGCATATAAGAGGGAAGTGATTCTTATGGAAATACAAATTCATCTGCATCAGTCAGAAATTTGGTACTTTCTAAGTCTATCACACAACATACAAAGCTTTTGTCCACCTTGAAGGACCACGATGGTTTTAATACTTAGTTCAAAAAGTTAGCACTAATAAAACTGGTTCATTAATTCCAACTGTTTTCACGAAGGTTGTAACAACTATAAATTATTCTATGTATATAAGTTAATAGAGCACCCATTTAACTTTTTAAACTCTTCGAAGGGCTCAAATAAAAATATAACTTAAACCGTACCTACTCAATTAACCCTAGAACACTAACCTTATTTTTCGACGTTTAATACTTCGTCTTTTCGACTACGCTGTTTATTGGAGGGGATTTAGGGGCTTAATTAAAAAATATATATTTGTAGTTATGTTTTTATTTTAAGGACAATGTATTAATCTACATACAAAAATATTAAAATACTTATTTTAACATATTTTTCATTCAAACAGTCATCAAAATGAGATCATAGTTTACACGCTTTATAAACATTCTTAAAATTTTTGAAAAATTCGTACATATAATATATACCACTAAATTGCTCGAAATAAACTATTAACTACAAAAATAATATCTGAAAAATTAATAAAAAGTATAATTTTGATAATAGCTTAGGATCTAAAACATTTGTGACACACATCAAGTTTGTGTTCCCCACACAACTATTTTTTGCACTTAGTGCACCTATTTTTAGTCTACCTTTGCTTTACGGAGGGACATATAGCATATATGTTTCTTTTATTTTGCTGTGGAGGGGCATTAGCAGCATTACTTTGCTCAGTCTCATTTATAACATTCACATTACTTCTTCCTGGCATGTTTAAAATTTATGTGATTGTCCCGCAGAGTATCAGTAATGTCATCAGTAATTATACCTGAAAAACATTGAAGAAGATCTAAAATATTTTGAAAAAAGCGTACAGGCCCACGTGCTATGTATCTATGTTCCTTGAAGGTCTTCTGCTTTGTGACCTTGACTTTTGTGGTGACCATATTTATTTATCTTTCCCAAGAAGAATGGTACGCGATGGTCTTATAATCAAATCGCTAGGGTCAGCTGAAGTGCTAGGTGTTTCGTCTTCAATGGAACGTGGGGAGATGTATTACTACTTGCCTCATAATCTTGATCTGGAAATTGCTCTTTATTTACAGTAGAAACTTCATCACCACCCTCCGTTTCATGCCTCATCAGCCTCAATGTGGTCTTCAGACTCTCTCGCAGATGAATTTTCCTCACCGCTTTCGACTTCTAATAATAACATATGAATCGTATCTAAAAAATAAAATAATAGGCACCATTATAAAAGATAAAATAACGTAATTTTAACTTAACATAATAGTACGAAAAGTTACGTTAATACTAACCTTCGTCGATGTGACGAGCCATGGTTGCTGGAACAGCGCGTGTGGACCTTCCACGCACAAAGCACTACCGTCCATCGCAAGCGCAACGGGTCGGCTGAGATTAGCTGAAGTTAGAAAACCATAAGGTCGCGCGCGTAAAAGTTATAGCGATTTTTTTGGTGACGCGTCGTCG
>CAJQZM010023231.1:0-13184 GCA_907164665.1 Colias nastes | reverse complement strand
TCTTGGATTTTAGTTTTGACCTCATATGGGTAATAGCTTCCCCAAAAACCACCCACATTTGCAAATGTGTTTGCTCCTTAGGAAAAGTTCAGATTTCCTAGGTAATGTGATGAATCTAATTTTCGACCGTATCTCGGAATAACATACATATTTTTCTAAGAATAATGCCGGATTTAATACATTGCCGGTAACATAATATGTATGATAATTCTTAAAAAAGTATTTTAAACATTTCAAAGCTTAGATATTGCATATAATTCCTAGAGGTTTTGTAAAACACTCACACTTTTTTAAGTTAGTTACTAACTAACATACTTATCAGAATTGTACCTACTAATAAAAGTAAGAAAATGAATTTTTAAAGTTCGTAATAATGTTCTGGAATCAATTTCAATAAAATTTAAAAATTAAAAATAATATCAAGTATTAAGATGACCTATAAAATGGAATGCGCTATGTTTACGTGAGCGTGATGTTGCCGCGAACAAAGTTACGACGTTAGATACCTAAATTTGAGTAACGCAGATCGGTGACAGCGTCCTTAACGAAGTATATTTTTATTTAAATTTATTATAAACGGTTAGATAAAAAAATATTAGACAACATAATATATGGAAGTTCGTGGAAGGTCGTCGTGGATTATGGAGAGAATGTCAAAACCGGTCCACATGCTATTTATTAAAAATATATCCTTATAAAGTGGTAAGGAAATTTATCTATACTAATATTATAAATCTGAAGAGTGTGTTTGTTTGAACGCGCTAATCGCAGGAGATACTGGTCCGATTTGAAAAATTATTTCGATAGATAGCCCATTTATCGAGGAAGGCTATATAGTCTATATTATATTATCATCACGCTAAGACCAACAAGAGACCACTACGGGTAAAACCGCGGGGCACAGCTAGTATATAATAATAACAGAATTGAAATTTCAAATATTTTTCTTGAGGATTGTATTAAAAAAATTTGCAAAAAAAATTTGAACCACCATTTTAGTTCGTAATATGCATTCAAATGATGAATCTCGTCACATACAATTAAACTTCACTACAATTTGGGTACATTAATGTATAATCTACTTAGCAACGACCCCAACCTTGAACTGTACCCAATTATTATTATATTAATAATGGAAACAATTCCACCGTGAAATAAAAACACAAAAAGCTTAGCTCCAGCCATCTTTTGGGCATGACGTCATACACTTACTCATTCTGATGGTTATCCTTAAAATGTGGTGTCATGATAACAACCGGTCCCCTTTGGTATGCAAAAATTGAAACAATTGTTACATCTTAGTAGTTAAAGAAGTTTAAATGTCAGTGTAAGTTTCTGAAAGAATCAATTTAATAGAAATAAGATTTAATAACAATAAACATACCTTTAAACTAACATAAGTGTATTTAATTTTGGCTGGTATTCATCCTAACTATATTATATATAATACTAGCTTTCCACCCGCGGCATCGCCCGCGCAGTCAAAGAAAAATCCGCATAGTTCCCGTTCCCGTGGGATTTCCGGGATAAAACCTATCCTATGTCCTTTCTCGGGTATCAAAATATCTCTATACCAAATTTCATGCAAATTGGTTCAGTAGTTAAGGCGTGATTGAGTAACAGACAGACAGACAGAGTTACTTTCGCATTTATAATATTAATAATAATAAGTAGGGATGTAACGATACATGATTTTGCCGATACGATACCGATACCGATATTTGTACAAATATCGGCGATACCGATACCGATACCGATATCGATGGCTTGGTAGAAAAATAGATAGTGAATTATCCATAAAAGTTACCAACATTTAACAGAGACTCAACTGTAAATCGTATTCTTTTTAATAACAATGCCAAATCAAAAAACAAGAAAAACATTTATTTTAGTATTATTATTTTGCAAAGTCAGTTAAACTTTAAGTTATACACATACAATCAGTTCCTAATAAAAGTTTACTATTGGTAGTTTTTTCAAAAAACAAAGTGCGCACGCGCGGGCGGCCTCCCGCATCGTTCATTGGGCGCGGTTTTTTGAATTGTTTGATATCGGTATCGGTTGTTTTATAATCGGCGATACCGATATATCGGCTTGCCGATTGTATCGGCCGATATATCGGTATCGGTATCGGTATCGTTACATCCCTAATAATAAGTATGGATATATGATTATTTTTTATAGTAGCAGCATGCTGCGTCTATCTTTACATCTTGTAAACACCATAAAAGTTTATAAATGAATGTTTATATATATTTTCGGTAACTTACAAAAAGAGTAGGCGTAGGTAATAATACAGTCTCATACTACTGAATTTAACTACTAAAAAATAAATATAACAAATACATAGTGTCTGACTGTCTGACACTTTGATCACCGCCAGATATCAAAACCACAAACTCACGGATGTATCTTCTTTTATTATATATTATTATTATATTTTACTCGCTCAACTCAGAGAAGGTAGCTATTTTTGTAAGGCAGAGTAGGCAAAGAATCACCTTAGAGGTGTATGATATATAAATTTTAATTTATCCAGTACTATCACCAAGAGCTTTATGTAAATATCATACAACAAATATCAGAGATCGATAGGTAATTTCTAGTTGTTTATTTTAAATAAATTAGAATAGTAATTAAAATAACCGTCGATTGTTGTGCTAATTTATATTCACGAATAAAATCGTCAAGGACATAAATTTACTCAAATGTCCTTTAAAACATATTTATTTAAATTTATAACAAAATAAACGTGAATTTCAACAGTCACGGATTCAAAACAAAAGTACGTAACGAACTAAATTTGAATGGAGATGTTTTTTAATTATATTCTATAAACCCACTTATTAAGACAAGATCAGCTTTTTCATGTGAATCGACAAACAGCCTTCAAAGAACTGAATCGTTTCCAAGTTTTTATGTCAAAGAATCTACGCATGGGAATGGCATTCATTGAAATAACAAAAAAAATCAGCATCTAAAGAATATGCAATTGTAACGGCTTTGCCATCTGATATATTTTTCATTTGAGATAAGCTGCATAAAAAATAAACAAGTTACGGAGTGCAAAAATAAAGCTGTTGAAGCTTGAAGTACCAGGGCAATAGGAATAGATACAATCGTGAGTGCCGCTACGCAGCAAGGTGAATGTACGTAGTGTGTATCTGCTGTACAAATATTAACCATATGCTATTGTTTTACAAATTACAAATTATTTCTTTCTTTCTTTTACATTAGGTCTTAAACTAATTTGTGATTGTAACACTCCTAGTAAGCAAATAAAATGCTTGTGTCAGGAGGTTCCGCTCTTCCTTAACACTATGACAGAAAATTATATATTAATTTAATTTAAGTTTTGAAATATGTTCACGATCTTAATGTTGAACAAATTTTTTACAGTCCTGAAACTCTCTATTTTATTTTTATTATAAATAGCTATATCCTGTGTTGTAACTTGTACATAGTTACTAGTTATTATTCTGTGCTTGCATGTAATGGGTAGTTTCATTAAGAGGAAATTGAAAATATACTGAATGAGTATGAACACCAAAATTATTAGACATTTTTCTTAGTTCTATAGCATTCAAATACGTTATCATTGAAAAGTTAAATTAAATTATACAAAGGCGGGTTTCATATTTAAAAATAATAAAAAGCACTTTAGGATCGGGCACACATCCTTAACTTTACCATGAAATTATATCATGCTATTACTAGTACGATTCACAAATAAACTTTATAGTTTCGCAGCCACATTCTCTCTCTTTCACACACTATACAATAAAGTGAAGCAGAAAATAAGGCTGCACAGAGGGCAAAGATGTTTATATGAAACCAGTCGAGCCTGCTTATGTCACGACTTGAGTTCAAATTTCGAGTAACTGAGTTCCCAAGATTGAAGTAAACGGTACAAAAGAAAATGGAAATATGTACATTGTTTAAATGTGCAATGTATTTTGTCATGCATTTCAATATTTCCTTTCAAACATTCAGGAAGTACGATTATTATGCATGCCTACTTCGATAACCAAAATTCTAAGTAGCCTCGGAGCTTCCAGTTCAAATAACAGCGTAAGGAAGCGTTTTTTTAACCGATTTCAAAAAGTTTTTTCTTCCTTTACGCTTGTGACATAAAAACCTCTTTCTTAAACAGGTTGCAAGCGATGAAAACGGAACTAAAAGATCGTTGAATCATGTCTTCGTGTAAGACGATTAATGTTTGATATTTTTTTTTAATTCAGGTATTCAAATTAGTCATTAAGTATATAAAATCTGCTAGATATTATGAATCAGATGACAAATCTTCAATTCCTAAAAAACCGGTCGATGTAGCTCGTATCACCTTGACACCCAAACCAAATGCCATATCAACCAATAGAGCATCACGTATACTTGTAAAAACTTTTTTATAAACAGTATTAAGTCATAACCATAACGAAATAATCCATTGTGACCATGGCGGGGCCTCAGATTAAATGTACATTATAAAGTAGGTCGTGAAGGTAAGCGCGTAACAATTTTGTATGTCACTTTAGAGATATGATAGGACTTGAGTTTGCAAATTATTATAATTTATAAATTTATATTAAAGTAATAATAATAGCCAAATAATTGAGATGCGAATTTATACATTTACAAGATTGTGCTATTATTTTTAGTATTTTCCTTGTAGATATTAAATATAGTCTACTTCGCTGATAATGTATCATCCTGCATATATTACACGAAGTGGAATCCTAACATAAATAAGTCCGAAAACAATAAATCGACTATTTAAATTCACCTAACTTTATCTATTATTGAATTTAGTTCTTCTTCTTTTTGTTTGTCTATGGTCTTAGTTTGACCAAGCATAGATAATTTTCACGTACAAGATATTTCTAACGAGTCACTGCTTTGTTTAATTTGATTGTTTTTGTTTTCATTTGTCCACTTTAATTTGAATAAAACAACTTTAATTTACTGAATAAAATTGTCTCTCAATTACATAAGGCCCAGCCTCCAACAGTTTCGTTAAAGTTGCATAATTTTCAGACCACAACTCAGCAAATTGGACAGACTTTTACTATCTAGGCAACTATGCAAGAATAGATCTGAACATTTCACCTAGATAGTAATTGGCTGCTGTTTGTAAATCAAATGTAGCTGTGAAGTTTTATAATAGAATTGATTGTGATTTTCATAATACTCGACGTCATTTTGTAAAATGTAAAATATTTCCTATAGCTTTATATTTGTTTTCTTTTTCTTACTTGAAACACATGTCAATGAATAATTATTTAAAATGTAATTAATTAATTAATCACAATAGCAAATGTGTTATTAATTGAATTCGTGAAATTTTAGAAAACCCAACCGTTTCAACATTTCAAAATCATCGAATGATTCATTTTAAGTCGCAGTTAAAACCCAGACCGCACCAATAAAACATTCTCGAAGAAAATTATATGATATCAAGTTCAACGAAAAAAGCAAAAATTTCCGCCAGTCGCAAAGCCGTACAAGTTCAAATCAATGCGTTGAAGTGTGCTACCGAATTTCCATACATTATAATAATACATATTGCATGTAGGTGGATGGTGCATATCATACTATTTTTTTTGAAAAAAAAAAAACAAGCGGAAAATTAGTATGCTTTATTGGGTAAGTAAATTTTTATTGTAAATACTTGATATCAAAGGTGCTTGATAGTCATCAATATATTTACATTATAAAAAATGAAAACCTCTATCATTTTTGGCAACGGCGCGTCGACTTATAAGGAGTCATTTTAAAGTCAGGAATTAGTGTCTATGCATCGAACCAAGCATCGAACACATCTCCGAAAACAATTTGACAAAAGACACTTGCTGTGTAGCAGCTTTTTTTTCAAAATTACAAAAATGCTGAGCCATTCATCCTCTATAGTCTATTATCTATAGTGACGTCATTAGACAGCTTTAAAAGCATTACAATTTTCTTACATTGTTCTTGGGAGAATCCTCGATACTGACTCATTGTCTGACTCTATAGTCTTACTGGTTTGTTACCGATGGGAATTATTGGAAATAAATTATTAGGTTTTTTCTACGTAGGCATTACGTCGAAAAACAATTAATAATGCTTGATGAAGTTTAATTGCATTAACTAGAGCCTGGAGACTACATTGTCAGTTTGTGCGTCTGTGCGTTAATGAAAAGGTGGGAGCAGTTTTATATCGTAAGTATATAGACATACTACATATTATAATTCGCTTGGATGTTACTATTATGAACGTACTGAAGTAAAACATTTTAGGCTACAAACTACTACATTCAGGAATATTTAATTTGTTACAATACAAATATGATATGTTTTATAAAAGGCAAAATAAATATTTTGCTTAATCTTCTGGATCGTGGTAATATACAGGTATCGAAATAAATATAAATTCAAATAATTTATTAGACTCTAAAAGCGGCATGAATAAAAAAGTGTTGAATTCTGGATATTATCATTAGTACGGATTTCACTCACTATTAACTTCATTTCGAATGTACCTATATTTCTGGGGACTGAGGTGTTTAAGGTGAAATACATACCTACTACAATAAAACAAAAATTTTATCATTACCAGCTCCAAAGTACAAAACTACATGAACTCTAAACCTAACATTATTAACCTAAGCAAATATTAAGCGGTTCGACTGGGTGAGTGCCTGGCGATCTGCATTACAGGCTCTTGCCTATCGCAGACACCAGTCCTCTCCAATTTATACTAGGCATGTAATACTTTGTAACTGTAGTTGTAAGTTTTTGAGGAAAATAAATAAATATTATTAAATATTATTATTATTAACATAAATGAATCTGAAAACAAAATAATAGCTCTCGTCACCATAGAATTAAAACAATTGATTCGATACTACAATGATGTAAATACGTAACGCGTAAACAATGATATTCCTATAAGTCATCCGTTATCTCACATTCCTGGATTGATTCACAAAGCGTTACATCCTCAGATACCATTCACATCCTACCATTGCCAGGTAGTCGAGTATAACTCATCCATTGTATTGAATGCATCTTTTGTCACACTCGAGACGTACATTGCTGCGTGTGTTTTAGGGAAAAAGTTGTGATGATACAGTTTAGGTGTGTATGACGTAATGTATTTGTACTTTCTGCATTGTCATTGTACGCGTCATGAAGGATGATTGAATAAGAAACATGCGTAACGTTCTTTAATTTACTTTGAATTGGAAAAAAAATAATGATCACCAAATAATTCTTTTAAATCTATACTAATTATAAAGCTGAAGAGTTTGATTATTTGGTTGAACGCGACCTACGGCCGATTTGAAAAAATTCTTTCAGTGTTACATAGTCCATGTATCGAGGAAGGCTATCGTCACGATAATAGATAACAATATGAGCGGAGCAATGTATGTAAAACCGGGGCACAGAAGATTAGTTATAATTTACGAATCCTTAAAAAATAAAGGTAAAATTTACATTATCACCGACTTTATGACCTATATATCATTTCATACATGACAAATTCTCGACTCCCACAATTTCTACACGCAACCCACATTTCTACGGGCCAAGTAACATAGTACAAGTCTTGGACATTCGACCCAATAGCGCCGATCCGCTCCAGCGCCCGCCCCACTTGCTCGCCCTCACTTCCTGCATGTATCGCGTCTCCTCAGATCATATTTATGCCTTTGATTCTATAGAATAACATATATTGAAATGGTAGAAAAGGTTCTTAAATAAAAAGCAACAGCGGAAGATCGTACAAAATCATCGGCGACCTTTTAAACTTTAATAAGTACTGTCGAATATCCCTATATTCAAAACAATAAAATAATACGTTTAAAATCTGCTGCAAAATAAAAATACAACAAATAAGGTTTATAATACTAGCGGGAAATCATTCAGATAAATTCTCCGCATTGAAAAACTTTTTCTGGAATTCATTCACTTAATGCATTTACCAAGAGATCGTTACAGAATAGATCAATAAATTTTCGTAAAATAGAAAAAGGGTTTGGATAATAAAAATCTCTAAGACGACATACGCACTCTTGATGGAAAATCTTATAATTTATATTAATAGCTGTTATAAATCAACTTATTAGTTAACGTTTATGGAACTAATACATAAATTTTACTGATTTTAACACTTTCATACACTGCAAAAACTTGCATCATTAAAGGTTATATACTCGAAATAATCGTTCTAAATCGTCTCGAAGAACCTTAATTTTGTTCCTATTCAAACAAAGCATGAGTACAGTTTAAAGTATTACATTATTTATTATTTCTAGAGTATTAATCTCAATTATTCTTATCAATACCTAGCAATGCCCTTTAGAAACCATTCATCTCAACTTCGCGGTATTTCACGGCGTTTCCGCAACTCAGTGCATATCGTAGAAAAGATGTTTTAGTTCAGTAATTTATGGCTTTTGTGCTAATGATCGACCTTTAGATGAGTATTCCTCTTTCGAAATCAACATTTGTTTATATCAGTTTAGTTTTTAGAATTATTTTTCGAAATACTGTTGAGTAAAGTCTCGCGATGATGATTAATTTTATCCTATAGGCTGTCAGTAGACTAATGTAGCGTTCGGGCTAAATTCTTCATGCCGTATAATTATGCTGAAATAAACATAATTCTAATCGTGACGATTAACTAACGATCTAAACAAAGAAATTGAATAAATTTTATAATTGCATGAAAATCTTTCAAAATTAACAAAATATTCTTGTACCCGAACACATTCTAACAACAACAAATGTCTGGTAAATGTACCCTTATCACCGAACCTTATCGTAAATTTTTGTAAAACATTTCAAACCAATACATAAACAATAACCGATTCTTATAAACGTCTTTATTGCATTATTCTTTTATCAGACATTGCAATATATGCAAGAAACATGTTAGGCTCGTAATCATTTTCTGAGTAGTGGAGATAAGGCGCTACCTGCGTGAGCTTCGCAATGCCCTTCTAATATAACCCTGCTGGTTTTGAAAACACAATATTATTTCAAATTAAGCTTCATTTGGAAGGTTTAAAGCTTTTTAATCTTATCACTAATTTAAATACACTTAAAGGTAAAATTCGGTAACATAATCTCTGAGAAAAAAATCTTCCCAAAAATTATGTAGGAAATAATTGTATAAGATTATTAATATTAAGTATATGTATGCAAGAATTAAAAATAAAAATACTGAAGGTGTAGAATACAAATCTAAATATAAATAACACACAAGTTTATGTATTTACGATACTCCATTATTTTACAACTTAGAACTGTTTGTCTAATTTTTAACTTTTTAAGTTGTTTTTTGATACGATTGGACCTTGATTTGATTTATAAAGTAAACAATAGTGTTCTTATAGCCTTCCAAAAATTATAATTCTTCATGTGTATAATGGAAATTGGAATGGAAGGAGACATTATTCAGAACATCATTAAAACACAGTATCGCATATTTTACTGAACTCTACTATAAACTTATTGTAGAGTTCTAAGTCATGTCTATTAATTTATTTTTATGACATTTCACATCCCTTAATATTGCTTTCCTTGTAAACCGTGTATACCAGATTACATATATAGTTAACATTCAATTTAACTTTTACTTTTTTCACATCCGAAATAAATACGTGCTCTTGATTTTATTTATATTACTTCCGTATTTATTTTTGCGTCTATAGAGTCACCGACACTATCTAACTTTTAATGATAAATGACAAGTGAATGTTACTTCCTCAAATAAATCAATATCACTTCATTGTCCTTGTTTTTTATGAAATAGAGTCATTAATTTTAATAACACCAGATCACTGTACTATTGTTTATTTCCAGTAACTAGGTAATTATGAAGTATCGTCGTTTATATTATTCATTTTTGCATTGTTTTATCAGTGTTTCCCCGATTTTCACCTCAGAGTGTCGGTAGAAATTGAATAGAAAAGTCTAATTTTCAACTATTAATAAAAAATACAGTTTGCAAAATTAGCTTATTAATATTTTAGACTACACATATCTGTCATTGTCCGCATTCGTCTTGATTTGCAAGCGTGAACGTGAAGTCCTGTTGGAACGCAGCCGTCAAAACAAGGATCTACAGAGCGCACAACAAAGGACGGGAAGAGGTAAGAGCTATAGGCTATAGTGACGTGAGTACCTTTCCAACTCGGCAGGGTTACAGGTGGTCGCTCGCCGGTGCACGTGACCGGGCGCCACTCGCGCGCGCACCGCCAACTCGGCCGCTTCGAATTCGAACGTTAACCGTTCCATTTTTTGAATTTTTTTTTTCGTTCCATCACATTTTTTTAAAAGTGCCAGTGGAACAAACTATTGGATTTTGTGCCAGTGTTGTGTTCCTTGTTTCAAAAACAGGTTTGTTGTTTTTTTTTTTGATGTGCAAATGTTCGCTCCTTGTTCCTTTTTTGTTCCGGTTCCTGAAGCTTGATATTGTAGACGGGACGTTCAACTGTTTTTGTGTAACTTAGAAATATCACGTTTATGTTTAAAATTTGGATAAACTAAGTAATAATAATAAGATGACGCTTAACAGTTTTTTGATTAATATTCATGTCTTTGTATTGGTTTCTTACCTAATTTTTTTTTCCTTAAATAATGTGTGCCACCTGCTACACCTGCTACTATTGTAATGTGTTTCTTTGATCTTTTCCATTTTTGTTAATTATAAAACTCTACCTACACGTTATTTCAAATAGCACATATATTGTTCGTTATTTGCGTTTTTGGAAAAGAGCTCTACTACTTAAAAATACATTAAAGATTTAAATGTATTCAGTAAATATTAATGTACGTGTTTAATAATACAATTCTTTTACAACATAATACAACATAATTTATTTAAATTTTATTATTAGTAAATTTTACCATTAAATATATTCATATAATAGGTAATAAATTTAACATTTTTAAAAGCTATATTTGTTGCTGACCGTGGCATACTATATACGAATGATAAGCACAAAGTTATCAGTTATTTTAAATTTGAATTTCAAGAAAAAACTTGTCTTGCGAAAAGACTTCAACGGCATTGCGTCACCTTTTAAACGATCTTTCAAAAATAATCTCTAATCGATTAATACAATCGGTATTAAGTAATTTTGGTTAATAACAATGAAAATCTAATATCAGGAAGTGCAATAGTAATTACACGGCCTTGTGAAAAATGTTCGCTGCAATTACATTCAAATAGTTTTCTAAACCTGTTTAAATCGGAAAATATTATTCTATTATGGATTTTTAAACAAGTCTTTATCTTCAATAACCTAAATGCAAAAATTTTGAAAGATTGTATTAAGTATTATAATAATTAGAATGTGTAGTATTCTGGAGTATAAGTCAGAAAACAGGTCAAAAATTTAAATAATAACAAAAATAATCTTTTGGATAAAACGAAAAAGATAGAGCTTAATAGTATAATTTTAAATTTATTTATTTTATTAACCAACTGGCCAATAATTTTTAGCCTGTGGTCATATCTAACACCTTATCTACAACTGTATTGTTGTTTATTCTTTACCAAAAAAAATCTGAAAACTGGAATTGACCTGAGTTTTCAAATATGTGTACCTTACCCTGCACATTAAATATTTTTCAGAGAAGATGCAACTTCCGACTAAAAATATATACATACTTACTAGAATTTTGCTTAAATTTTTGTCAAAAAACGTCTAGGTAATGACAACAAAAGTCAACAAACTAGACTCTACGGCTTTTTTAAATATATATTCTGTGCATGTGTAAAAGATACTATGTTATCTCCACAGCTTTACATGCGGGTACAGAAACCTTACAAATCACTAATTAAGGCTTTAACATTTGTAGAAATAGATAGATATCAAATGAAAGATTTAATGCTACACTGGGTTTAATCCTATAATCCTAACTACCTGGACACAATACGCGTGATATCCTACTTTAATCTTACTAATGCAATAAATAGTTTGTTGAGATTTTTGTAACTTAACCGAAAGTAGGTAATCAGCTTATGATGTTAATATTTAGAATGGAACTTAGGTTTAGCGAACTCAAATTAGGCAAGAGAGGTATAATAGTTTTAAGTTGTAAAATAGTATTGTAATTTTAATAAAGATAAAATTACGAATATGATTTTTCTTACTTTGAATAAGGACTTACACCATAACTTTGAAAATATGTAGGTATTATTGAAATACGAGTTTTTAGATATACTTCACGAAACCTTCTTATACTTTGTTCTACAGATTCTTAAAGGTATATTTGAAACAATATTAAACATTATCAAAGTTAGTAATAACAGCATGGATCTAGCCTCGATTTCTAAAACCCCGTGCGTCGTTGAGTTTAAATCAGCTGTTTAAGATGACATTATGTGTGATACGTTTGACATAACCAACGGATTATAATTTAAACGTTGGTTATATTCACGGTGAAATCCGGTAGGAATTAGCATATTAAATTTTGAGTAGGTTTGAGTATTCATTAGGAAGATATTACGTAGGTATTATGTGTTGGACGCAATCTTAGTAAATTTGATTATATATTTAATAACTTAGATTACTTATTAACATTGAAATTATTAAATCTATAAAGGGGAAAGTTTTATGTTATTTCATTTCATTTCCAATATAATATATAGATGTAAAGAAAATATTCAAGTTTATTAAGCTTATTTAATTTTTATAATGTACCGACTGTGTACTTCATCAACATATCAAAATATTGACATAGAGCCAAATGTACAAACTACCGATATGAACAAAAGTCATTTTTCCTTCATTACAGATTAATAAATCAAGTGAACTTAATAAAGAGTGCATATATTTCCGATAATTTATCTTAATTATCTAAAATTTAAGTGGTTTATTATAACATGCCAATGACGAGGGTACGGGCGGTCTATAATTTACAGATTTCGGCCTTCCTTCTAATACATTTCTGAAATACAATAGCCGATACCCGGAATTAGTCGAGGTTAAATCCAATCACGAGAATTTAGACCAAAACTTGAAATACGTTAGCAGATAACTGTAAGGTTTATATTATTATAGAGGTATATTGAAACTTATAAACGCTTTTAAATTTAATTCAATGTATAGTGAATATGAAACGTTATTTGTTTATTATTTAACTAGCGACCCGCCCCGGCTTCGCACGGGTGCAATGCTGATACTAAA
>CAJQZM010023229.1:0-22173 GCA_907164665.1 Colias nastes | reverse complement strand
ATTTTGTTTGTGCAATAAAGTGTTATAAATAAATAAATAAATAAATACTTCAACCACAGTACAAAAATACCCAAATAAAAGTCACCCACATTATAAACCAAGTTTATTACAATATCTGTACAGGTTAATCATCAAGGTCCAGGTTTTCTAGCTCCTCGTCCAGGTCCTCAGCGAGGAAGAGGTTCTCATTAATTGGCACAGCGCCCATATTATCTTCTTGTGGCTTCTCATCACCATTTTCTAGATCTTTACCTAGTTTTTCTAACCTATCGTTAGTCGCTTTCGTGCCTGAATCATCCACCTGGAATTTATATACATTTTCATTAGAGTTATTGATTCAAACGTGCATGTGCCATGTGGTGTGGCTAACTTATATAACTGAGCTGCTTTAACTTTTTTGATCTTTCATTTTAATATTGAGTACCTATTTATTTTCTTGTTAAGCTATTGCATAGCTTCTATCGCGGGCCTTGAGCGCGGGGACCGAATCCAGAAATTGCGTAACGAAAAACCTCACGCTCCCCACTCCGACGGGCACGGAGGTGTGGCTTGAAGGCATAGCATGCAATAGCTTTACCGCGGCAGTCCCCGAGTGCCACACGTCTTTTTTTTTAATTTTTTATTACAGCCATGACAATATTTTATTTTATATTATGGTAACCCTATTAATAAAGCCTCAACATGGTGCAGTTATTACCTCCTAATTTCAGGCTGTTGCCAGAAATGTATGATACATAAGGAATGTATATGCTGTATGATGCAAAATTGTGCTCAACAAATATTTTCCTTAAATACAGACAATACTAAACAATCCATCTACATAAAATTTCACAACAGCTTTTAATATCATACCTCGCAAGCCTCCATGCCGATGAGCTCCAGTTCGATATTCCTATATTCCTCCTTCTCCTCCTCATCCTCATGGAACTTCCCAAGGTCGAACGCCTCGTCTCCATCATCATCAGCATCAGCAGCCATCGCCGGGTCGAACGAGAACATCTCCCGTCCAGAGAGACCGACCGCCCGACCGGCTTTGTAGTCACTGCGGCGTTGTTCCTCCACTTTGTTGAGTAGTTCCTGTGAAATAAATGTCAATATTTGTTAAACAATACTATTTTTTTTTTAATTGAATAGGCTATGAAACTATGGGAGCAATTTGAAAAATTTCTACCGATCGTCAATCGTCGGCATCGTCCAACTTACATCGAAGTTGATCAAACAGTCTGGTAGCATTAATAGTACACTGGAACAACCATCGTCGATTAAAAAACAGCAATATACAAAATTGAAAATATAAGACTTTACAATTAACCCCTCACGCGTCCAACTATAACATACTGATTTAGTTACGAGCAAATAATGTACGTAGGACGCGTGAAGCTTTAACATTCGACTTTATGAATTAACACAGTATACGGAATTATCTGTAAAGTTCAAAACAAATACACTATGTTTTTATCTCTTTAAAAGCCTAGCTGTTAAAAACTGCAAGCCTACATGGCAAATTGACAATCTATAGAGTAAATCTTAATAAAAACTCCTTTATATACCTGTTTCTCTTTAATCTTCTTCTTCTTCCACGCCAAGAAGGTTTCCAGCGTGATCTTAGTCTGATTGGGTCCAAGAGCCGCTCTCTCTCTCTCTATTAAATCGACAAGAGATATCTCATTCTTCTTCTCTTCCAATTTCTTCTTGTCCCGTTTGAGCACAAAGCCCGGCGGTAAAGCATGCCTGTATATACATTTGGTGCCCGCTGGACACTCCCAGAACCAACCGTATTTCGATTTCTCGACGGCGTCGATGAAATGCTTGCAAATCTGTGGAATAAAAAATTTTAATTAAGAAATTTTATTTTTATTTTTAAGCCCTATAAAGAAACATAGATATATGAAGACATACATAACTGAAATACAGCTGATAATTATCAAATTATGTAGAGGAAATAACCTCAACTGTCAACTTTTTCACATACCCACAATTCTAGTTAACATTACAAAAATAAACTGGTTTCATATTACTTGTGACCGCCTCCTCGGTACAGTGGTTGACGCGTGAGCGTAAAACCAAGGGGTCCTGGGTTCGATTCCCGGTGGAGACGAAGAAAAAAAATGTCTCGGTCTGGTAGGACACAGAAGGCTGATCACCTACTTGTCCCTAAAGAAAATCAATCAGTGAAACAGATGTATAATGCATCTGCCCCCTTACCCCACTAGGGGACATGGGACTTCACTTATATTACTTGTAGGAAATATTTTTTTGTTATAAATATATGTTTAGACTATTTTTTAAAAATACCCACAATATTAAATAAAGCAACAGTATTAAAAATATACATACAATATCAGTAGAAGGCCGCTGCTTATTGCCCTCTCCGTGTTTCTTCTCCACCACTTCCTTGAGTTTGTCCTCATCCCAGTTATCCATGTTGTCTTCATCGTCACGCATATCTACATAGAGTGAACGTTTCTCAGCCTAAAAGATGTTATAAAAAATGTAGCTATATCACTTGTAGGTCCAGAATGAATAGTTTTTCAGCCTAAATAACATTATAAAAAAATTTAAATATATCTTGTTTTTTTATTTATTTGAAGAAATTCGACAACATAGATCTATTAATGTTAGTAAATGACTGATAAATTGGTAATTGTAAGTTATTACATATAATGTTCAAGAGTTTTTCGCAATAACTAATTTACAAAAGAAAATTTAAGAAAGAAAATTATAAAGTAATACCTTTCTTTCTATAGTCAAGTCGTGTGAGAATTTACATCTATCACCCTTTGCACATTGTCCTTGCTTGAAGAATGCACATACAACTGATTTTGGGTCAGTACCTGCAAAAAGGAATTAATGAAGTTGACTTAGTATAGGTAGGTACTGCATTTGAGATATTTTAAAATTATTTAAAAAATGAAGTAAAATTCATATAACAGTTTCATCTTAGAAACAATATTGTGTTACTAATACTTAGTTTGAGTTTGAGTTTGCCATTACAACGGCAGTATGTGTTAACAATATTGTAAATCAGATCTAACAGAATCTAAGAGATTACTAACCACATGCAAGCAAAATAAAGATATTTGATTTCAATAAGAATAGACTTTATTTTTAACTATTGTATAAAAGTAAAATCTGATCACTTCATACCTTTCTCAACTTTCTGAGTCTGTACAGGTTTGAATAGCGCTGCTAATTCCTTCTGCTCCTTCAGTTTTTGTTCTTTTTCCTTCTTTTTATCTTGTACAGGCTGCGCGGGGTGAATACCTCCACTTTTTACTTGTTTTTCTACTTGTTGTATAAACTTTTGCTGTTTTGCCCCTTTTTTGTTTTTGAGACCAAAGGTCTTGTCCTGGAAATTTCATTTTAATAATATATCTAATGATTGAATGCTATTTATAAAAACACTTGGGTTCTGTGAGTGGACAGGGTTGAAATATCCAGTTAGACTGAGCAATGAGCATTTAGTAAGTTTAACAATTGAATGAAAGCCTATATTTCAGAGGATAAGATATACATAGCTTCAATGTCATATAGTATCCTGTACTGTATATTTATTTATTTATTTATTTAACAGTTTTATGTACCATTACAAATTTTACAATAATATAATATTAACAGAAAAGGAAACATTCACAGCACATAAGGCAACCTTATCGCTTATCAGCGATCTCTTCCAGGCTGCCCAAGGTAAAGGATAAAGATTGATATTAAATGGGTGCACGGGTGGCAATGAAAATAAAGATAAAAGAGAGTAAATAAAATACATATTATATGAATAGTGTATACCCCCATTATAGGCAACCCCAGGTAACAACAACTGTATAACAGGAACAATAATAAAATATGAGAAACAAAATTCAACACAAATCAACAACAAATAGTACTTACTTCAATAACTTTCTCCTTCTTTTTTTGTTCTGTCTTCTTGCTGGCTCCAGCACCACTGGCTTTCTTCGGCGGCATGGTTAGTTTTTGTAGACAACTATTCAACTAATACTATTATTAATAAATAGTTAGGAAATTAAATTAATTCGGCTATGCCGTTACTGATGATTGGCGTATTACATCAGCAGAGGTTGAGAAAATATTATTTCTCCAATTTTCGATTTCACACCGTGGTCGGAGGCAAAGTCGGAGGAACCGAGAAATAGGTACCTACCTAAGTATTTTACTATTTTGACACGAGACAGATTGACTCTTTGACAGATTGTCAAAGTCGTTAAGTGCGTGGCGTCTGGCTAAAAGCGGGGTAATCTTAATACATAATTCTCCATCACAGTTTTCCATTATGTATCATTATGTATAATCAGCTTAATTTTTTTTATTATTACATGATTCTAGCATGATTCACTAGTTTGGTATAATTCTTGTTGGGGCTTTATTAGTTGGATAATCCTATAATTATGCTAATTTGTCGCGTAATACCTATTGATTTTAACTTGATTTACCTTTTCATCCACACAAATATTATAATATTTGAATTGCTTTTCCTTTATAATAATGTGCACATTTTATAGGTATTTTTGGGCATAACTCTGGATGTCAAAACATACATTTGACGTTAAATATTGTCGATTTGTTAGTATCTGTCAAGTGTCAACCCGTTTTATTCAATATTATTCTCGGAGTTGGCAGAGGACGTTACGCTCACGGTCGATCTCAAATTTTTATCCCGTGCTGAAATAAACAGTCGTGAAACTAGGCCATGGCGAATGATATTCTATTTTATTCGCTGTCCTTACGTGCTTCATGAAATAAATAACAAAGTATTATCATAGAAAAACGTGCTCAAAATGGAAATCGTGAATATTGAAGACGGCCAAGCCGACCCGACAGCGGTAACGCGAAAGAAAAGTTTCTGGGCTAAAATAAATAATAGAACCACATACAGTTACTTAGTTAACATTATTATTTCGATTATACTATTGACATGTTTAGTTTTAATATTATACTTCTTCAAAGAGTATTTAAAGACAATTTTATATTGGGTGGACGCGCAGGATCCGAGAATAATATTCCTTCTATTTATGGGATTGTTTTTAATAGTTAGTTTTCCAGTGACTATTGGATATTTAGTGTTGATAATAACAAGTGGTTATTTGTTCGGTATCGTGAAAGGTTTAGGAACGGTCGTAGTGAGTGCAAATTTCGGAGTAGCCGTGGCGCATTTTACTCTCAAAATGTTGAGAGCATATCTGCCTCTCGATCGACTGTTGAAGTCCGATACAGCGAGGGCTCTCCTCAAAGTGATCTCAGGTCCTCAAGCGTTCAAGATCGTGTTTTTCGCAAGATTAACGCCCATACCATTTGGGTTGCAGAACACGATATTCGCTGTAAGTACTTTGATACTTCATTGTTTTTAAACGCAAATATGTGCGTACGTAACACTACATTGATTGTAAAATGATAAACAAGTCGCTTTAATTGCGTGTGCTATAAAAATCGTAGTGACACTCTTATTGCCACTGTTATTGTTATTTTTGGCTCAAAAGGAATCTTCATATTGACTTAGGGATAACAAATACAAAGCACAGAATGAAGTGTTAAAATTTAAATGGCATGTGAAAATATTTACAATATTATAATGTTATAATAATGCATACATTTATAATAAGCATTTGATTACTATAGTGTCTATTTTAATCCAAATTATATCACTCTAATAGTACCTACTTGATAAGTAACTAATTGAATTATTGGGTTGACTTTAGAAATGTGCGGCACGAATTTCGGCGCGATTTTAATTTTTATCGATCGATAATGATGCCCCGAAACATACATTAGCGGCTTTTCGTGCGGAAACGTGTAATAACAGAGAAATCTTTTTTTAAATTTTTGAGATTATGTTCAAAATTGTTTGAGTTACATTGACAAAACTACAAGAATTGTGTTTGAAAGAGATAACAAATGTCTTAATGTACATATTAAAAACCATAGTTCATTCAAAAGCATGTTGCTGAGGGGACAACAATTCATACGGATTATTGGCGAGCATATGATTGTTTGGGGCAATATGTTCATAAAAAAGTTAATCACTCAGACCCAGACAACCTATTTGTTGCCCCTGACCCATTTGAGTCCCAGTGGCATGTTGTAAAAAGATTTTTTAAAAAAGGTAACTATAACCACCCAGCAAACTTCGGTGATAATATTATAGAATATGACTGTGGAGACGCTGGGTGGAAAAAAATAAAATGGATCCATTCATTGCCATTGTAAATTGTATCAAACATGTAACTATACAAGATTTGAATAAATAATTATTTAAAAAAATGTTTTTATTGTATGTATATTGCACACAAATTGTTAATCACAGAACCGAATCTGTCCACCCCGATTCCACGTAGTACATACTTGTCTGTCATACACTAGAGTGTATTAAAAAAGTCGGAGGCGCGGAGGAGCGTGGCGCCCGCGTGTGCTGAGGAGCAGGCAGAGTCAAGCGAGCCGGAGTGGCTGAGGCTGGTCGCCAAAGGCGACCAAAAAGCCGAAGCTACGAAGGCGAGTGAAGACTCCTGCCTGCAACGAGGTACACGGGGGCAAGCGCCACGTTCTGCAGCGCCGGAGCAGTCAAGAAAGCCCATAATCTTCGATATATTTCTAACTACATATAAATTTAATCTCAAAAAAAAAATTAAAAAAAAATAGAAGGGGGGGTTTCCGCACCCCCCCACTTTATAGTAGGTCTCCCCTTACCTCCCCCCTCCCTTTCCTTCCCCTCCCCCCCCTTAATTCGTGCCGCAAATTTCTAAAGAAATACCGAATTATTTAATGACCTTTAACAGGCATCAATAATATTATCAATTGGACAATCTTTTATTGTTTTGTACTCTTGTACATTGTTTAACATGAAAATGAAATAATCCCCATATATTAAGTTTATTTAATTATTATCTCTAATCTAACTTTTTACTACTTATTAGATATTAGTCTTGTATAACTTTACTTTATATTTACAGGACTCACTTAAACCAATGGAATTCATAGCATTTATAGCTCCTTATTTCTTCCTATTAATTTAAAAATAATAATAAAGATTAACAGCATTAACATTAACATGATAAATAGAAACTAAATGATTTCATAGCATTATTTAGCTCCTTATTTATTTCTATTATTTTAAAAGTAATAATAAAGATGAATGCATAAAACATATTATTAAAATATTTCAAGTTCAGTTGGAACTAATATTTTTTTTATATTCTGTTGGGAGGAGCAGGTATCTGCAATTTCATGTTGTATATAATTTAATAATTTTATTATTTCAATATAATAATTTTTTCCTTGAGCCTTATCACACTTTACACATGTTATTCTGACAAAGAAATGGACAGTAAGGAAAAATATTTTTATTGTAAGGAAAGTATTTATAAATTTATATGCAGACATTACAATATGTGGGAATGTATTAGAAAACATATGATACTAGCTGTGCCCTGCGGTTTCACCCACGTGGCTCCGCACCTGTTGGTTTTAATGTGATGATACCTACATAGCCTAAAGCCTTCCTCGATAAATAGGTTATCTAACACCAAAATAATTTTTCAAATTGGACCAGTAGGTCCTGAGATAAGCATGTTCAAACAAACAAACTCTTCAGCTTTATAATAATAGTATAGATTAAATTCTTATTAGCATTGTAATGTTACTGTTTATATTCTTTATTGTAAATAATGAGGAAAATTGCTTATAAATTGATAAAGTTTCACATCAATCAAAAAATCTTCAAACTGATAGTGTTTCTTATAAGATTACTGTTTGATTTATTACCAGTTTTTGAGTACAAATCAGAGATTTGATAAAAAAATTATGTTTAAGCATACATAGTGGATAAAACAATTTTCACAGATAATTGACAAAATTGTGAATTAAATATATATATATTTTTTTTTATAAAAAGTTTTTCATATGTCACGGCTTTGAAAACTTGAATTTACTTGTTCACTATATTTTTGGATCACCTTTGAAGGGATTTAAATATTACTTGTTTCAATAATTTCCATTTCTATAATATTTCTTACAATAGAATCTATAAATGGAAAAGGAGATCATTTATTTATTTATTAGTTATATAAATTACTTTTGAACATTTCATTTAACTGAAACTGAACACTGAACTGACTAACATTTTATTGAATGATAAATACATTTCATGTATTTATCATTCAATAATATATTCAGACTTATCAATTAATAATAGTTATAATTAGCAATTATTTTTTGTTGCATCATTAACAGACAAAATAAATATTGTTCAACATATAATAAAACGCAAGATAAAATCTTTAACATTGTTACATTTGTTATTATTAATCATCATATTGTGTACTTAAATGATAAAATATTACATCTCAATATAATTTTTACCATTCCCGAGGCAATATTTACTAAGATTATGAAAGGAAAGTTTGTTTGTTTGTTTGGCTATCTTTCATGTTGTAATAGAGTGATTCTTTAATGTATTTTTTTGTGTCAGACGATAGTCAAGGGACTAAAGTGAGACAGACTACTTTCTACTGCATTGAAACATTTTTTTCAATGGGAATTTCCTCTGACTACATGGGTGGATAGCTAGTAATTAATATTACCTACTTATTGCATGTTTAAACATACTTCATATAATAATTATATAAGAAATACATATTTTAATATGAGTTTTCCTTAAGCCATCCACAATTACTAGTTAGGTACTAAATATTGTATAAGAATATTGAGGAATATTATTTATTGAATATATTCAATAAAATTATAAATGTCAGTCAAAAAATACTATGTAGGGGAGAGCAGGTAGGATTCGTACAGTGGGAGCATTCGTACAGTTGTCATTACTACACTACGCGACACGGTGAGGCAATTGTGTTTGTTTGTGTGAGAGGCCGGTACACGTCTCTACGCTCACAGCAAAACGCGGCGGCAATCGCGCAGCGAGCTTCGCCGGGACGAGTCGATACGTGTTCTCACTCCACGTAAGTAATTTTTCGATTCGTCTTTAATATCATTCATTCTTAAAAAGTTTTGCTCAAATCTTTTTAGTTTTTTATACAAGATGTTAAATTAGTGCCTTAGATTATTATACTTCTTTGATTTTGGTATAATTTCAACCATAATTTTTTATTTGAATTTATTTTTTAAATGTTTTGGTTGGGGTGCTTTCGTGCGGTTCTGACTGGGGTTGATTCGTACTGTACGAATGTACCCCGTCTGTGTTAGAAATTATTCTTCATTAAAAATACTATTATTACAGGATCATGCCGCGAATATACGTGAAAAAATGAACTCGAACAGGAGAAGTAAACGAAGAGGCTGTAAGATCTGCGATGAATGAAGTGGAGGAAATAATAATAAAATGAAATACAACCAAAAAGAAGAAGAAAGGAAAACTGCCTGGAAAATTACGAATATATACAGATACTCCTGAAAAGAATAGACTGATAGAAATAGAAGAAGCCAAAGAGACGAAGACAAAAGAACAAGAGAGAAAACAGAGGGCTAGAGAGATGAAACACGCTTTAAATTTGCTATCAGATATAAATAAAGAAACCAAACCAAAGAAAAAAAAAGAAAACGATAGAGGTTGAGACTGATAGTGACGATGAGACTGACATAAGCTTAAAAGAAAGTTCTTGTTCTTCCTTTGATGAGAGATCAGAAGGATCTGATGTTGAAAACGAAATTCCAGTTATGACCGAAAACATTAAAGAAGAAAGCTTTGTGTTGGTAAAGTTAGAAAGTAAGAAAAAAAAGAAGACTGTTTTACATTATATTGGACAGGTAATAACAAAATATAGTCCTACAGAATATAAAGTTTCATTTATGAGAAAAAAACCAGGTACCTGGAAATTTGTTTTTCCTAATATCAAAGATGAAGGAACTGTTTATTTATCAGACGGGGTCTGTGTATTGCCGCCGCCTAAATCTGCTTCCACAGCAAGAACAGCTGAACGTGCAATAGCAGATTTATTATGTTTTTTTTAGTATATTACTCTAATGGTTGAGTGAAATGTTGATTTTATGACTTAGATTTGAAGAAGTTGATTGTAAAAGACTATTTTGTTAATTATTATTACATTTAGAGTACATTTTATGTTCATTTTGATCTCAATAAATAGGTAATTTCATATAAAAAGATTATTTATGTACTGTGTATGAAAGCTCCCCACTACGTACGAATGCACCCTTCTCTATGTACGAAGCTACCCCGCGTATGGGGTAGGTTCGTACGTTTTCCATTTATTAGAAATGTTGCTGCTGCTTCATAACAGTATTTGGTATCAGCTCAAGACTTTACTGTAACTATAGCCAAATACATAGGGTATACAATAGCATTAAAGTAATTTTGCAATAATTAAAAGCTTTTCTGTTATACAGCTAACAGTAAAAAGTGTACGAATCCTACCTGCTCTCCCCTACTTTCAAAAGGTTAAATCAAAGTAAAATGGGAAATATGTGTTTATAATGTTTACCCTTAAAATGTATTTTTAGGGTAAACATTATAAATGTGAACATTTACCAGTATCAATATTGATTTCGTATGCAATTTATTTAACATGATATTTTATTATAAAACAAGTCGTGGTTTTTTTAATTAAAGATTTGGGAATTACAAAGAATAATTCGAGTTTATAATTGACACGAGTAAATGAGTAATTGTAGCAGAGGTTAATTACTTGATCAGTTTAAATGGGGCGTCGTAAATGCTTGTTGTAATTAAGCTCTCTGATGCATATGGCAATCAGTGTTGTTTTTATAAACATTCTGTCGTATTGTTGATATGCTACTGATTTTATTGAAATTCATCTTTGTTGTTTGATTGAGGAAACAAAGATGGAAAGGATTTTATTGTGTTTTGAAGTACTTACCTAGTGTATTTTTTGTAAAGATTAAATAAATAATTTTAAATAAAAAATTATATTATGTAGGTATGTATATACGGAATTACGTGTTTTATCAATTTTAAGTTTAAATATTTTCTTTTCGTACTTAAAGTAGAAGGAACCTAAGCGATTCCATGTTTTTTTTTTATGTAGGTAACATAAATACCAACATACCTTAGCCCCCTTTTTATGAACTCAAGTGCTAAAAGGATTACGATTTACGTATACTACTGCAACTGGGTTTAAACAAAACATTTAATCCAATTGGAACAGAAATATACAGCGCCGCAACCTTGTAGAAATGCATAACTCTTCGGGGAAAGAAATTAGCATTAAAATTAAATGCTTGCACTGTTATAAGCACGCAATGCCGCACTAATAAAAGGCTTTAATTATACTCACACGTACGTATACAAAATATACCCACACAGGAACAATACTTATTAATAATGGTGCTATATTGGTAGAGAATACCTAACTATTTACTATTGTATTATTTTAGGCGTTAACTTAAAATCCAGTCTCCCCGTGAACGTATCGTATGTCCAGGAGACCGTCGGGATAAATAATAAAATGAATAAATCGCATTTAAAATCCGTTAAAATCTTTAATTTCTAGAATTCCTATTGCTGTGTTCAAGATTACTAATTGTTCTTATACTAATACACTTGAAGATCGCAACCTCCGTTTACACACGATAATTACTGGCTCAGGCTTGTCAGTCATTATCAATAGTGTGTTACAGTGTTTTATGTATCAGTCTAACAAGTTGGAGACTCATCACCTACTTGAACATAAAACGGTTACCTATGAAAAACATTTACCCATACCCATAAGGGGACATAGGATTCATACTTTTTAGACTCTGCGCATGTTTATGCTGAATCCTATTGTTTCATATTTCTTCGTAAACATATGAATAGATGTGGAAACTGTATCCAATTTTGTTTAAAATTAGTTTTAGAATAATTATGCTTGCATAATGTACAGGTATTCTTGAATACTGACACATCCGGTTCCATACTTATGCTTCTAAAGTCTCGACTCTGGACCAATATTGTTTTTAATTTACTCATATATGTACAATATTATATATTATGTATGTCCTCACATTGACAAGATAAAAATTATTTGATGTACACATACTGCATATGATACTAGTGACTAATAAAACATATAATAACCGGATAAGATAGAATACCGAGTAAAGGATCAAATTTATACTACTATCCATGATTCTATATAATCGCAACAGATTATTTTTGAACCTGCTGATATTGAAAGATAGGCCTTTGCAATCTGATAATATATTTTCAAGTTCCATGTAATTGTTGTGATCCAATATTGTTGCTATGTAGGAGATGTAGTTATCTCAGCTTTGGAATCGACTTCCTCATTCAAGGTTATCGAACTAATAGATATCGCCAATAAAATACAGAATTTATACAAACACATGCTAGAAAACTATGCAAAATACATCAGGGGTTATCAGTGATAATGTTTAATTCCCTTTCTAGATGACTTGCACGTTTGCCCCATATAAAATGTTATTAATGCAATGACCAGGCAACAGAATATGGGACGCAAAACATAACCTCATAACATCGATATTGCATAGTAATCGTGTCATCCATCATCGCAATCTATTAAAGAGCAAGGCCTGTCATGGGAGCAATTTGCAGCTTTCTCTGTCATTTGCTAGTTCTATGTTACCATTTAGTGCCTCTTTTACCGCACTTGTTTTAAAATTGAATGGTTTTCTTGCACACCACCTGCAACTATTTGCGATTCATATTGTTTTCTTTATTGGTTCTAAGTGGTTGTGGTTTCTTATTGGTTAGTAATGTAGCTACCGTTGGTTTCTTATTAGGTTTTACGTTACTATATACATAATACAGACTTGTTCATAAATCAGAGTTTCTTTGCAAATCTCAAATACTACGTAATCATCAGTTGGAATTTTTATACAAAAGGAAGTCTGAAAACCACCGTGCACCTTTATCAAGGATATATTTTATCCTTCAACGCTATACATCATTATCAAGGCCAAGGTTAGTTGTTATTTGTACAGCGATAGTCAGATTATTTATACGGAACGATTCATGTTACGACTGGCGAATGCTATCACTAGGGAGTAGGGAGAGATAACGGCATTTTTAGTTTTGGTCGCGAATTACCGCGTTTTGGCCAAGGCACTACCAAGGTTTTGGTTTAGGTCAAGGAATGTCCTGAATGCTACGAATAATATGCATGTGTAATGATAATACCATTATTGAAACAAATACCTTAATTATTGTTAAGGTATTTGTTTCAATAATGTTATTATCATGGTATTATCAATGCATCGATCTAAATCAAAGGACATATTAATATGGCAGCAGAGACATCGAAATACATAATAATAAAAATACATATTAAGGAAGTGGTCTATATTCACGCGTACTTTTTTTAGTGCGTTTGGAATATAAGCGTCTATTAAGAAAGAAGCCCATTTGCAGGATCCTAATTCCTAGTCAACAATTTCTCACGGAAACAACCAATGAAACAAGTGGCGTATATTTTAACCACGGTCTGTATTTCCTTGATTGACTTGCAGGTGCAGGCTACAAATAATATAGTTAACTTAAGAGTATGTCATATATAAACACTGGTTTGCGTCAGTTTTATGAGCGCATGTCTTAGATTATTGTCTGGCATTTTACTGCCATTAATGTACCGTGTAATTGTCCAACGTTTGTTGTTCGCAGGCCCCTTAACGTTTAAATTAGGTATGATGAACGAGGAACGAAGGGTGATTGATTGTAAAACAAACAACTGATGGCCTACTATACCGGCCCTAGCCAGTTGGCTTGAATTATGAAGAACTTTGGCGATTAGGTGTGCAGTCGAACGCGATGTAGGCTGTCCTTTTTAACATACTGCCGTCAAGCCCCGTTCATGGTAAAAATTTTATGAGTAAAAGTAATTGATCAACATTTTACTGGATACTTTTTGAAATGGTCTTGTTCCTCTGTCGAGAACTTTTGAACATACGTTATCAACTGTGCGAGATGTTGATTCAACTTTGACCTTAAACAAATGTTTACAATGAATCTAGGGTGATGGAATAAGGAGTGCATATTTAATGTCGCCCATATATTTTGTGACTTTTGAGATTGCAACAATTGGGATGAAACGTACATTCTACAAATCTACATTTTTATACAAAAACAAGTTTATAAATTCGTATCATACGCATAAAAGAGAAAGGACTAACGCTTATCAATACAGGGTACATTTATAATGAGGATGACACTAGTTCCCAAATATTTGACAATCCAATGTCCAAAAGCGACTTATCTATTAACGAATACAGATTAATTAAAATATTTAATCAATGTGGACTAATGAGATAGCGGGAATCCCCTTTTTGTAATACGAAAAAAAATAAGTAATACGATATGCCAAAAGGGAACTTCCCTTTTTTGTAATACGAGAAAATAATAATGAACCGTGTACCTATACTATGCAATAAATCAAATAACAATAGGTGAAAATGATAATCAGCAGTGATAATATACGCATTTTTACTAGCCAGTGTAATATAATCTCGCTCTTTTCATATGTTTTTAATATAAATGAATATCTATACATATAATAAAATCGTAGGAAAGTCAAAACTGTACATTGAATATTTTTTTTAAAGAATACTTGATCCATGATCTATAATCGATATAGAAGCCAAAAACATAGTTTTTAGAATTTTTGTCTGTTTGTCTGTTTGTCTGTATATATTTCCGAGCTAATCTCAGAAAGTACTGCATAGATTTACTTCAAATTTTGCATGAATATTCCTTAGAGGTCGGGTGAGGATAGTTTATACATATTATCATGATATCACCTTCGGGGGAGGAGCTGTGAACCTTTATTTTTCTTACCTATTCTGTGTACTACGACAGCGTACAATCTAAAGACTCATGTTTAAATGTTGGTTTCGAGTAAGCCATGCTATTATCTAGCTTTACAAAATAAAAACTATGTCATTTATGTAATTTGGGCAGAGAAACAGTTAAATGAATCTTAGCAGTATAAAGACAAATTTGAAACAGCGCCATCTATGAAGTGTTATAAAAATCAAACACACGTTAACTATTGGAAATTAATAATCAAATGACGCATATATAAATGTTGTTTGACAATATCTAGATTGACACTATAAAAATTATGCCATTTAAGTAACTTGGGAAGAGAAACATAGTTTAAAGAATGTAAGTTGTATAATGTTAATTTTGTAACAGCGCCATCTATGAGATTTCGTAAAAATCAAATCAATTTACATGTTAACACTACTGAACACAATGTTAAAAATTAATAATTTAAATATAATTATGTTATTTATTTATTTAACTCTTTAACCCATATCTTCCCTTCCCTATAAGGTATATTTCGTGTAAATAATAAATATACTACATTTTTTTAAAGTGAGGGTAGATGTTTATTATTTTAAGTAAAACTAGACACCATTATCTACAGTTAATCTAATGATTGTGTTCATTAGTTACAATTTTAAAAATCTTCGTGTTTTATAAATTTACTAGCTTACCGCCCGCGGCTTCGTCCGCTTTGTCTAAAACCTAATAAATTATATAAGTACTAAAACCTTCCTCTTGAATCAGTCTATCTATTAAAAAAACCGCACCAAAATCCGTTGCGAAGTTTTAAAGATTTAAGCATACAAAGGGACATAGGGACAGAGAAAGCGACTTTTTTTTATACTATGTAGTGATATTTATAAAGCAATTGAATGCCATAAAACCAAAAATATCAAATGCAATCTTCGTGTTTTGTGAATTTTCACCATCATGCGTTCCCACAAAAGGTAAGTTGTTACTTATAGGTATTTATTTTTTTATAATGCAATTCATGTTTTTTGTTGGTATTATATTATTACACTTTTAGAATGAAACTGTGGAATGAAATAATAAAATGATGAATTCTTTTATTATTTTGAGGTGCATTGGGAACAGTAGTTTTTGATAAAATTTTATTTGTAATTAGCTTTTTTTATAGATTTACAGTTAACTTTTGATTTTTTTATTTACAGATTCAATGCTCATAAAATTATATCGCCTTTGGAAGACGATTTCTGCTGATATTTTTACAACACCACTTGAAAATTGATGATTTGATGATAAAGAATTAAAGATAGTAGCAGCGAGGATTAAGTGGAAATTAGTAATCATCCGCTTCGTCAATTTTTGACTGAAGTTAATGTCCAACGTCCAATGGTTCAATCATTGGAAGTATCTCGGGAAATTTTGGAGGATATTTTTCAGGAAGGAGAGGAGGGGTAGCCAACCACATATCAAACTACTACGTTTTAGTACCGAAAAAAATGTTATTGCCAAATGAAACGTAAATTTTGCACTCACAACTGTACAAGTAATGTTTTTGTTTTGACTTTGCGGTTATCTGATTATAATATTTATCGTTATGGCTATCGAGGTACCGACCGTACTGGGATCAGAGTACATGATATACAGTTCATCATCCAGGATTGCTAAGAGCATTTTCACACTGAAAAAGATGTTTTCTTTGAATCGTAGTTGCTTCATTTATTTATTTTTAATCATTTTACATAATATGTTTTATATTTTATAAATATATCATTTTCATTATTTATGTAGATAAAATAAATTATGTAACGGTTTTATAAGAAAACACAGTATATTTATTAGGCGACGGTGATTTCTTTCAAAAGATATTCATCAGCTCAATAAAATTGAATAGTACGTTGTTAGTTATTATTTAGATTCACAATAATTGTAATGAGCATTTCCGCATGCAAGTTGTATCGTAGTTTAGATATATCATAGTTTTGACATATTAAAGTTTCAACAAAACCCTCAAATTTTTGAGCAGAGTTGAGCAAGATAATTTGAAAAATGTGCCGTGTTAAGTTTTATAGAAAAGGTTAGTTCGTTGGTAATTATTATTTCTTCTTCATTAACATGTTGTTAGTAAAAATAAACTTTGACTAACAGTCAAAGTAGTCAAAGTATATTTTAACTAATACTACTTAATATCTATTATACTTATGTTCAGTATTTATCTGTATTATTTTTGCTTGGTAATTAATATATTTTCATATCGTATACCAAATTATAAACATAAGTTTGATGTGTAATTAGCTGGATTTATTTTTACACACTCACAGACTTATATTTTATGTTAAAAGAGTGTTAATAGTGTAAATCATAATATTTTTTCACAATTAAAAATAATCCTTTTTTCTGATGGTGTTGGTATTGAATTAAACCGCGCTGTCGTTTCGTTCACAAAAAGTGATGTTATGAGGAGCATATTCGGTCCTCATATCATAAAAAATCTGTGCGAAAACAATAAACACGTGTGAGGCCCTCACGGCAGATCGGGGCGGTCTGACGCGAAGTGGGGACAGCGTTGTCACTGTATCGCTCTTGCCACGCTGTTCAACAGACTTATTCGATAGTTCAGTTTTGTATTAAGACCGCTGTGACAACCAACCCGTGAGACAACCAAACCCGGTCTCCCCTACTATCCCGTGAGACCGAAACCTTCACTGAGAGGGTATGACGTCTCACAGCTGATCGCAAACGGCATATTGTACTATCCCGTGAGACCGAAACCCTCACTGAGAGGGAATTACGTCTCACTACTGATCACGACAGTCATATTTTATCTCGAGAATCTGAAACTTTACTCAATATGAAGACCGTTTGACAAATGATAGGGTGCACTATAATATTATTCGATCTCTTGAAGATGAACATGAGCATAAGCAATGACTAGAGTAGGGACGCGAATATTACAATTATATGAGACAAGAACGATTAATAAGTTTGTTTAATGAAAGATTAAGAATTGAAACTATTCGGTCTCTGGAAACGGACGAATAGCGAGAGGCCCGTCTTACTGCAGACAGATTTCGTCATAGTCTTAATGACTTGAGGTAAACAATCTACGAATTCGGTGGTGTGGTCTGACAAATATAAAAGTGGGTTTGCTTAGATTACAGATCATCTTCTGTATAGGCGATATTAACGTAGTATGTTCTTTTTGTAATGCTTTAAAGTGTAGTAAGGAGTCGGCTTTCGTTTGAAGATACACCGGAACCTTTGAAATCACTACTTTTAGAGGAACATACTGTGCAATGTAAACTGTTATTAGACAATATTCGCTCTTATAGTAGTGCGTTTCAAATGATCCTTTGGTGCTCAATAATTATCAGAAGGTCCGTTCATGCTTACTTTTAAGATACAAGGTCAAGTTTACCATTTGATAGGATCCCTTTTGCCTGAAGGCCAACCTAAGTTTGTTTAAATATATTTTGTATTCGACTACAACGAATAGTGGAATACAAGAAATCAATATTTCTCAAATTTAAAACTGAACTCATTTCACAATTTTAGAACAGGTTAATTCGTATATTGTATGCAGTTTTAAATCGACATTAGAAGCTTTTCCTCAAGATGGTGATATCGGCACTCAGGAACTCCCTGGACGTGTTATAACGCCCAGGCCACAGTATTACAATTTTTCCTACAGTAGGGCGACGAATGTATTTTCGCATAGCAACGGAGGGGAACTCGCGGGGGGTCAAGTGACGCGGGCCACGTACCACAAACATGCTTAGTTTGTGGTACCGAGCGCGAAAGAAAGTCATCGTGTTTTTAGTAAAGTAACTATGTAAACTAACGTAATTTAATACTTAGGTACATATTCTATAATGGTGTGCTCAAACTGTTAATCTACATTTAATTTAGATTATTATTTGATACTAATTAATGTAGAATTTAGATCACATTCATTCATGTTTTCTTCAGATTATAAGATTTTCTTATCAGAGTGTTCAATTTTAATGTAGTTAAATTTTATAAGAGACAATCATTAAGAACATTCAAAAATAAAGTGTCACGTATTTTTTTTAAACGACGAATGACGAAAAACGACCTAATCGCGGACGAAGTCGCGGGCAACAGCTAGTTTTATATAATAAGGTACGTTCTATTAAATGCGAGTTTCGATTTTTTTAATATTTATGAGTTATAATTTTGTTTCACTAAAACATAGTGGATTAGATAGTAGAATAGTAAGTACCTACATAATAAATATCATTCATATAATTGTTAAAATAGTATTTCTGCAAATTTATTCATAACAATAAACAATGTATTTTTATATAACTCTCAAGTCTATGACACTTCAGTAAATTGGACACGGTGTAGAACTGTAGACATTGCTTTAATTAGCTACGAACCTTTTGTGTTGAGTGCATCATTATGCAAAACTTGAGTAGAAGAAATGCTGATGAGCTCAATAATTTGGATGCAAATGCAGAGGGACTATTAAAATCTTGAGTACGTATAGAGTGGGTGGTGTTTAAAGTGTTGTTGCAAAGTTGTACGTATAGTTATAAAGAGATAAATAAATTGTATAGGTTAAAAATACATATGTACTTATGTGAGTCATGTTGTTATTTCCTAGTAATTATATTATGTACCTGGAGAAATTTCCATAAACAATAATAATATTGTTTAAAAAAGGAAAAAGTAAACACGCTTTATTATGATGATTTTATGGTCCGCTTTTCTAAGTCCTTGCTTTGCGCCCCCTTTGCTTTAGGCGGACGGTCCGCCTAAAGCAAAGGGGGCGCAAAGTAAGGACTTAGAAAATTTTTGATCCAAAGTGAATTTTTTTTTTTTGCGCGTCGACGGAGCCCCGCTTCGCGGGGCTCCTATTTCTGTGTAGTTTTTTTTTTAACAAACCTAACCTAACCTAACCTAATGAAAACCATCAATCTTTGAGGGCGAATATCTCGGCCATTTTTGATTTTAGAGAAAAGTTGTTCCTATAAAACATGCTTATATTAGCGCAATCTTTACGATAAAACAATAATAAATAGGTGATATAATGACACCAACTCCATCAAAAATTTTCTAAGTCCTGCGCCCCCTTTGCTTTAGTCCAACCAAATCGAGTCTAAAGAAATCGGTTACATACAGACATACTAACATACAAGTGAAGCTAATAAAAGTGTGTTAAACATGCGATACTTCATCACGTTGATATTTATGTAAAACTGTTGTTTATAATTCAGTTACTGTAAATAGATTTATCGAGCCCGACCGTTATGTTCTAATTTAGAAACCATACATTTTTATGATATTAAATATGTAACACTGAAATAGAAAATATATTTTCACCTTTATAACCGACTTCAAAAAAGGAAAAGTTCTATTTAGGTACGTACATATATACATATATATTTTTTATTTCATTTCTTTAATGTGAAATACTAATATTATAAATGCGAAAGTAACTCTGTCTGTCTGTCTGTTACTCAATCACGCCTAAACTACTGAACCAATTTTCATGAAATTTGGTATGGAGATATTTTGATACCCGAGAAAGGACATAGGCTACTTTTTATCCCGGAAAAATGACGCAATCCCGGAAATCCCACGGGAACGGGAACTATGCGGGTTTTTCTTTGACTGCGCGGGCGAAGCCGCGGGCGGAAACCTAGTATACATATATAAGAAAGTTTCCTACACTTTCTCTTGATCCAACACTAGATAGAAGCAATAGAAAACAATAATGATAAATCTATAAATCAATGTCCACGAAATATTTTGCGTTAACAATTTTATCCTCTCTAATAAACAAGCATGTACATAATATTATATCCTCGTGACATTATGACACCAGTTACAGTCCCCTAATATTAGTGTCAGCTAATAAATGTGTCAATATAACTAAATTATATGTAGGCACGATTGATAATGCTCAGGCGCAAGTTGCGTGGTAACGAAATAAGATATTTGGTTAGATTATTTGAAAATATTTGCAACTCATAATGAAACAATAATTATAACAATATTTTTTTTGTCGTATTTTGACGGTATTTTTATCAATCATTGCGATTACTTAATTCATCTTCTCTGTGACGAAGTATTTATTCTTGGGTATTTACGCGATCCATATAATGTAGTAACACAAAAAATGTAAATAGGACAGTATTACAAAGGAATAAAAATAGCACGCACATAAAAGCCATGTCTTAAATGATACAAAAACACTATTCAGCACATTCAGCATAACATCACTATTGTATAGAGTATAGATCTATAGACTATAGGTGAATGTAGATCAATAGATACTTACGTAGTTCAAAATGTAAGTACACAATTGTATAGTGAGTATAAAGAAGTAGATAGGTAGGTTATTAGCACTCCGGGAGTTGCACGTCGAAATGTGGCTAATTAGCTATATACTTCAATCTTCCCTTTTTAGCTCACGATAAACAACTTTAACGTCTAATCGTATGTGCGTTAGTGCGCCGCGGCCGTTTTTTGAGATCGAATGTTGTGTTGGTAACCTAATCACCTTTTTGCTTATAATATGATTGGGTACCTATATCATTCTGAACTGCATTGCACTGCGTCAACAAGAAAAAGTTCGCACGTGAAACAACGTTATCGGTCGCTCATTTAGCATTGTCTGAGCGTTGTTGGCGCCAGAGATTGTACATGATACCCGTAGAGGCAAGTGGGTCATGGTTTCGTAAATAGGTTGCCTAAATCGTCCCGGGGGCCTTGTTTGCGAGAATCGACGGTAATGCCCAATTGTGTCACTGGGACTGGACTGAAGACGTGTTTGTCTCGTTTTGATTTGGATCTCTAATGATGCCTTACGGTTAGGATTATAGAAAGAAACTGGCTGGTGTGCGCTATGTTACGAGACGGTAGAAGTTATTCTAAATTTTTTATTGGTGACAATGGCTTTTTCCTGAAAAAATAAATCAAAACTTGAAACTATGTTTAACAATTAAGAAAGCAATGATTTTTTTTTGTATTTAGTACATTCTTTTACTTACAAATTAATTTGATGTATGTATGGTCTTGAATCGTGATACAGTAATGCAAGAAACATGCTGCGGTCACTTCAAGCTAAAATTGCGCTAGTTTTTTTTCCTTTTAAGTATAATTACTGTCCCACTTAGTTCATTGAATTTATTTTCATCTTAATTAAAGTCCAATTACTGAACCTTGGATTAGATAACGAATATGTTTATTACCGTATTATTTCAGAAAGTCCACTGATTTTAATGTTTCTGTACGAAAATTTAACAGTGAAATTCTGAATTCTCAAACCTCTCTTTTATAGCACTCTCATTAAAAATTCGTGAATCGTGGACACTTCCTCTCCATCGGGCAACAATGTCTCTAATTCTTAGGCTTGAATCGCAGACTACTTGGACGTTCAAAGAGTAGTACCC
>CAJQZM010023228.1:0-13869 GCA_907164665.1 Colias nastes | reverse complement strand
ATTTTATTTCCCATACAAATTTTATCCATAGCAGATTTTCGAAGTGATGTCCTCATTGTTCAATACAATGAGGAGCTCTATTTAAAGTTTCTAAATGAACTTTCCTTCAAATTTGCGAAGTAATTAAATCAGAAAACCAAAAAAAGTAAGAAAAAGCTATAATCTTTCATATTAAATGTACATGGGATATTCATAATATCTCATACTAAATGTATGGGAGGGTTTCATGTTAATTTTTTAGATATTTCTCGTTTTCACAGTATCCTATAATTTCAGGCAGCCTTTATTGATACGTAATGTTCAAAGTATATGTGATTAGAAGTGTCAGTAAATTATTTACAGATAATAATCAAATCAGCAAAATTATGTATTGTGTGTAATTTATAAATCTCTTACCAGTCATTTAATAGTGGGATATTTATTAAAGTAAATAATACATAATTTGATTTCGCTCACTTGAATCGTTTAATAAAGAGATATCGAATACAAGCATTTTATTATTATATTTACAGTTACTTAGCACCCTTTTACAATAATAAAGTCGAAACTTAAATTAATATTACGTGGTCATGACCAGACTTAATATATTATATTTTTCCAAACATTGGCTTTACATACAATATTTTTTTTTGTTAAATTTCGATTACAAAAAATACTACTGTATGGTAATACTACTTTACATGACAATCATCTCAATCACAAGAAATACCATTAAACAGAAACGCAATCATAATATCACCGACATAGTTAATCACAGAAGCTTCCAAGATTATAGGTACTCAAACATACTCTACAATCAAAGTAAAGATAAAACTGTCAAATTAAAACTGCACACAACAAGATCCCTAAATCACAGAAGTTTACTGCAACGGCCTGAAACACTGTTCCACTTCATCCTTGCCCAGTCTTACAAGACGAACCGACTCTTCCCAGAGCTGTTCAGCTATCTTATCATTATAGGCCAATCTCCTCGCACGAGATAGTCTACAATTCTTGAAGAACTCCCCGCTCACTTCCCCAGCCTTCTTATCCAACGCCACGTGTATCGCAGTCTGCGCCCCCTCCCACGGAGTCTTGAAAAAGTTCTTGAAGAAAACTGTTATTATCGTCCCAAGAAAACTTCCGACACAATTAAATATCGTCGTCCCCACCGCCCCGGGGTCAACGCAGTTGATCACAACATTAGCGTTATCTAATTTCTTTGTTAGCTCTCGAGCGAACAATATTAAACACAGCTTGCTGTTCCCGTACAACTGGATGCCGTTCCAGTATTTGAGACTGTTCATGTGATCGAAGTTAACGACACCAATATTATGTAAAATAGACGATGTGTTAACTACTCTAGCAGGCTCTCCGCTCTTTCCCGTTTTTAATAATAAAGGCAGCAGAAGTAAAGTGAGCAGGAATTGTCCAAAATAGTTCACTTGCATTATAAATTGCATTCCATCTTTCGTCAAGAAGTCGAAACCGATTCCGATGCCGGCGTTGTTGATTAAAATATCCAAACGTTGTTCATTCTGTAATATGTCAGCGACGAATTTGCGTATCGACGAGAGGGAAGAAAGGTCTAATAATTTGAAGAAAACTTTCTCATTACCGGTGCGCTCGATAATTTGTTTTCGACCTTTAGTTCCTTCGTCGATGAAAGGGCAGGCGACTATAACTCGTGCGCCTCGGCTTGCGAAATCGGTCGCAATCCGCAAGCCCATACCGGACGTGCCTCCGGTGACGATGACCGTTTTCCCTTCGAGGTTCTTCTTGGATTTGCAGAGCGCATTTGTATTTTTCTGCCACAGTCCCACGAGGACCGCAACAATCGCGGTCAATAATAAAATGTAAGCCACAGCCAGCATTGTTACGCGCCGGGCGATCGAAACTTAAGTGCGGTATTCACTGTATAGTTTCATTTATATTCACGTGTCCTCATGAACTTCAAATAAAAACTCAGTGTAGCGTTTGTGCCGGTGTTTTCGTTTATCACAAGTGGCAATTTTGAATCCACACTCCACGCGGAACTGCCCTTGTAAAATGTCGTTTTCAAACTCGCGTCACTGATCGATTAAATATTATATTTCATAAAAAATATAGGCACTCTGTGTTCGATGTATTGTAAAGTATGTCAGGCGACGCAACGGCGAATAACTGGCAATGTGAGGGCCTATTGCTTTCGCGTGTGATGCAAGCCACACTCGGCTTATTGCATCGTTCACCCAAGTAGCCAATATGAAACTAACATTTTCTAAACTATAAGGACGGCGGACTAAAGCAATTATTGTAATGTACGTAAATTAATGCGAAAATAATACATAGATAGTTCGCATTCGTTTCCACAGATTTTTATTTTTGCACTACTTACGTAGGTACTTAATTTTATTAATACATATACATTATACATATCTATGTAATAATGTGTGACTTTAAGATAAGATAATATGACGAGTTTATAATAACTGGGATATATAATTTTGGAGAAATGATGTCTTTTCCGTATTTTAAACCTTTCCTACCATAGGCATAGCTGTGACGTATTGACGTCACAGCTATAACAATAATTGTGTTATAGCAGTTTTTACGGCTATCACACGTCTGGACAATAATATTGAAAATTTATTGCTTAAAAACGAGTTGTTAGTTGGCTTTGATTAGCTATAAATATGATTAATGATATAAGGACATAATTTAATCTAGTAAAACCAAAAAAACCCAATTATTAAGTAAGTAGGTACATGATTGTTTTAATTAAACACACGGGGTTTACTACCGGAACTGTCAGCGTATTTTCGGTACCTACTGAATTCAAAATTCATTTTTATTTTAAAAATAACTTTTAAATTATTGCGAAAAATACCGTTTTGCTATAAATTTTGTATATTATGATCTTTCCAATAACCACAAAAATAATAATTCACTCAATTGTGTATGAACCTGCATTTCCGCACTATATAACCTAGTTCTTAACTAGGCAAGTGCCCCTATTCGATTGTATTTTTTGTTTTTTGTTTATTTCGCATCATTTGCGCGATTTATAAATAACTTTCATATATTTGTTGTGTCATAAATAACTACTGTTTATATTTTTTGTCATTGACGTATTTCTTTTGGAAAAAGTACAGTTGTTCCACGAAGAGGAAATAAAGTATTATTTTATTAAAAAATACACAGCAAAAAAAAATCATTCAATGGTATCTTATTCTTGTTTTCCAAATAGGGAAAATTATTATTAGTAATAATAACATAAACATTTTTTAGTTACGTAACGTAACTAAAAAATGTTTTTAACAGTCCTTTTGGCTTTTCTGATAGTATTATATAGAGCGGAATGAATCCAGCTCTATACAGGGTGTAATCGTTAAGTGTGCACAAGCGATTATTCCGTAACTATTGCAGATATCAAAAAACTTTAAACTGATATCGAAAGTACTTAACCTAATGAGTGAAATGGCCATAATAAATTTTTTAAAATAAAACGAGAAATATCTAAAAAAATAACTTTAAACCCTCCCATACATTTTATTTCCCATACATTTTGTATTCAAAGCAGATTTTCGAAGTTACGTCCTCATTGTGCAATACAGTGAGGAACTCTATTTACAGTTTCTGAATGAACTTCCCTTCAAATTTGCGAAGTAATTAAAGTAGAAAACCAAAAAAAGAAAGAAAAAGCTAAAATCTTTCATATTAAATGTACATGGGATATTCATATCTCATACTAAATGTATGGGGGGGTTTAAAGTTAATTTTTTAGATATTTCTCGTTTTATTTTTAAAAATTTATTTTGGCCATTTTACTCATTAGGTTAAGTACTTTCGATATCAGTTTAAAGTTTTTTGATATCTGTAATAATTACGGAATAATCGCCTGTGCACACTTAACGATTGCACCCTGTATATATTAAAAATCTATGATCCATTTATAGTATCATACCTAGCCAAATAAACTTTACTATTAATTCGTAATTATTATGTTATTAAAGATGTCTTTCAGACAGACAATATGCAAAAAAATATGGCTCGAAAAATTGTATGACGCCAATCGATTTGCGTCATAGGTACAATTTTTTGCATGTTTAAGTTAAAATTGATTTTTATATAATATACCATTGTTTTGTATTTCGCATCTCAGGTTAATAGTTAATTATTATTTTTTATTCATTGCATTATTAATATCTTTCAATTACTTATATCGTTTTTGGAACTTAATTTAATTTTAACTGCCTCTTATAGATGAATAATTTGATTATTCTTTACCCTTATTGAACATTCACCCAGATATTAGATATTATTATCTATACAATTCGAAAATTTGGCAAATAATTATTAATCAAACAATAATAAAATGTTATTTATTATTTACCAGCTTTCCGCCCGCGGCTTCGCCCGCTTTGTCTAAAACCTAATAAATTATATATTATAACCTTTCTCTTGAATCACTCTATCTATGAAAACAACCGCATCGAAATCCGTTGCGTATTTTTAATGATTTAATCGTACAAAGGGACATAGGGACAGAGAAAGCGACGTTGTTTTATACTATGTAGTGATTTTAACTATTTATTGAACCACACCATTAAACTTAAATTAGAATACATCAACTATATTGCTGTACATGGGATGTAAAGTGCAAAAGGTGACCTTATCGCTTATAAACGAAACCTAATACTAAACAAAAACATGGAATATTTGCAGTATTATTGAGCATTAAAAAAAATTGATAATGAGGAACAATGAGGAAGATAATGAAGGTCTTGGAATGAATAATAAGTAATATTATATCCACAACAACGTCCACATTGACTTAAAAATTCTCTAGATTTATTTTTTAGTCATAAATCATTGCAAGTAGGTTATAATTATATATTAACTCAACAATAAAAATTTTAAAGAATAGAAAAAATTCGATCACGAGGCGGGAATCGAACCCGCGTTTATCGCCAAAGAAAAATAAATCTCGAATTAAACGATTAATAAAAGATACACATTAAAGTGTAGACAAAATAGTTATAATAAGAATAAAAACAAATTCATTTATTCCATTGCATGAACGTATTTTAACACATTCATTTATACATCTATAGTCTATACTAATATTATAAAGAGGAAAGGTTTGTATGTATGTAGGTATGTATGTATGTATGGTTTTCACGCATAAACTACTGAACCGATTACAATGAAATTTAGCACACATATAGAGGGTAGCTTGGATTAACACATAGGATAGGTTTTATCCCGGAAATCCCACGGGAATGGGAACTATGCGGGTTTTCCTTAGAAAACGCGGGCGAAGACGCAGGCGGAAATCTAGTTTCTTATAACCAGAATGAACCAAGTCTATCTTGTGTTATTAAAATAAATAAATTAATATATCTAAATCAGCCATGAGAAAATACTGTTTATATAAAAAATGACTTAACTATGTAGGTACAAGTTACATAATATTATATTTTTTTCTATTTGGGGTACTGATGCGAAACGAAGGTGCGTCAGAAATTTATTACATATTATATAGTAGGAGTATGAATATTTGCTTGTATTCTAATGGTGCATTTACATCAAACGAGCGAATGTTAACGGCACCGTTGGTTTAATGCTCTAAGTTCTAACCCCACTATGTCAAATTCTTTTAGTGTAAACAGGCGTACAGGTAAATTAGCTTGGAGAAATTTTTGCATATGTAGTGGTGTGTATATTACTCAGATCTTAGAGCGCGTTTCCACTATATCGTTCTGGCCTATACAAAAATGTTTCGATATCCTAACATTACTATTTAATTTTATACTTATTCCTAGCAACACTTTTGTTTTCAATAAAAACAACTTTTAATTTGAAAGAAAATGGTTTTGACTTTATAAAAAAAATATATCATTCAATTTCACGTCCTTGAGCAAACGACAAGGCGACTACCGTGAAACAATAAAATATCGTGTCCATTATAATTTGTTTCATAATTAATATTTGACCATAATAATTACGAAATAAAACAAATAAATAAATCGTCACTTGATAGTGGAAAGTGGAAACACGCACAAAACCAGAATAAACCAGTTTACGCTGTCCGCAGGTGCCAAATGCAGTTGTTTGGTACCGTTAGAACATAAAGCACACATTTCATTCAAAAATTATAATTATTATGTACGTAGTTTAATTGATAAAGGAGAATGACCACGGGTGGTATCGGTAAAAAAAGGAGAATGACCACGGGTGGTATCGGTAAAAAAAGGAGAATGACCACGGGTGGTATCGGTAAAATTTGAGTTGTGCCACGTATTCGTGATATTGTTAATTCCTATTTGTATTTATAATGATCATATGTATCACTATTAAGTCTTAATTATACCGGATAAATTGAAATAATATTAAAAGTTTGTGTTTTGAAACATGTATGACCACGTATGGAATCGGTAAAATACTAATTGTGTCACGTGTTCGTGATATTGTTAATTCCTATTTGTATTTATAATGATCATATTTATCACTATTAAGTCGTAATTATACCAAATAAATAGAAATAAAAGTAAAAGTTTTTGTTTTGACACATATATCTATCTCTCTTGCAAGCGTCCTGCGTCATATGTCATAGTTTCTATTTGAAATGAATCTTGAATGAATGTGTTCGACGCTAAGGTTCGACGCAATGTTCGACGTAATTTATTTTGAAATAGGTAATGTTTATTACGATTTACTTTTCACATTTGTCTTGTAAATTAAAATATTACCTATGTAATAAATGTAAAACTTAACGTTCATCGTTAGTTTAAACTCGATAAAGTATTTTTTTGAAGTGTTGAATAAAACTATTGTTTTATTTTTATTGTCGCGAACTGCGGCTTATTTATATAAAAATATGTTTAACTAGCTTTCCGCCTGCGGCTTCGCCCGCGTTTTCAAAGAAAAACCCGCATAGTTCCCGTTCCCGTGGGATTTCCTGGATAAAACCTAGCCTATGTTGCTCAGTGAAGCTTTCTAATTGTGAAAGAATTTTTGAAATCGGTCCAGTAGTTTATGCGTGAAAACCATACATACATACATAATTACAAACCTTTCCTCTTTATAATATTAGTATATTATTATTACCGCGAAGCGCGTCGAACGCGGCAACTGATACACAAAAATAATCCTTATGGCATGATTCTGTATTCACGCGCGATGACTTATAGCGTATTTCATGTATAACTTTGGTGTTTATACACCGATTTACATGATTCTTTTTTTATTGAATAGGTAATAAATTTAAGAACATTTGTGTCGTACATGATTTCTATGTAGCTTTAACCATTAAGGCTGCACACGCGACGGAAGCTTAAAAAATGGAGTAACTTCTCCCGTTTTCCCAATATTTCCCTTCACTGCTCTGCTCATATTGATCGTAGCGTAATAAAAAGTATACTATAACCTGCCCAGGAGTATGAAGAATAATTGTGCCAAATTTCGTTAAAATCCGTCGTGTAGTTTTTGTTTCTATAACGAATATACAGACAGACAGACAGACAGACAGACAGACAGACAGACAAAAATTTTACTGACTGCATTTTTGGCATCAGTAGCGATCCCTTATCACCCCTTCATAGTTTTTTTTTAAATATATTTCATGTACAGAATTGGCCTCTCTACAGATTTATTATAAGTATAGATTTGTGTGTAAGTGTTGTAACTTTGTATTGTTAATTCAAAATGGCTCCAGTGTTAAAACATGGTCGAGGCAAGCCTTTGACTTCTCAAACTAAAGAATTAAACTTTAAATGTCGTTTCTTTTTCAGGTTAGTAAATTTTTCATTTTAGTAACATTGTCATTTTGTAAAATCATGTTCATTTTGTAAAAGTTATACGTATGTTAAATGTGTAAATATTAAATTAAAGTCTCATCTTTTTCAGAGGAGAAACACATATAGTTTAATTTAAAATCCCATATTTATATAATATATATATATAAAATAAAAACTAAAAATAAAATGTTGTTTTATTTTATTTGCTGACCATACACTACTACAAACGCAAAAATTTCTCCAAGCTAATTTACCTGTAGAGCATTCTTTCGTTGTTCTTAGTGCGTTCGAAAAGATTCTATGCAATGTTCTAATACTGAACAACACTGAATACGAATTTTCGTTTACACTAAAAGATCACGAAAGAATGCTCTTGCTCTAACTCTAGCTCTATGTTCGTTTGAATTGACGTTTTATTATAAGTACTAGGTACATAATATTATAATTCATAATTTCATGAAGAAATTATGCATAATAATTATGTACTGATATTAATCTGCAATGTTTAACAATGTATGTATTAATTTTTGTTTTAAAGTATGGGTAATTATATTGTATTATATAACTTGCAACGGCAAAACTTGTTTTCTATGCATTTAAAAAAATATTGCTTTTAATTGGCGGTAAATTAATTTTTAGTACAAAAGTTATACGTTCAGTAAAACATCTTCAAAAATTATATTATGCAAATAATCATCGGTTAGACAACATATTGAAGTTCATATAAAAATAATCTCGGCTGTAACATTTACTCTAGCTATTATACTAACGAAGAAGACGATCAACAAGATCATTAAGTGCAAAAATTGTAAATATAGTGCAATATTTACATTAAATGTGTGTGATAATTACATTAAATGTATTTAACAATATAATATTAGTATCCAATGTTCCAGGAGAGTAACGAATCAAGTTGGGATTGTTTGAATTTAGCTAAGCGTAAGTACCAACTGATTTATTCCATAATAGTGTATTATTATTTTTATATCAAAAAAGTAACGCTTTTGATTGTAGAAAACTGTAGGTTTCATCTAAAAAGTGTATCGAGATTGTGACACAGTAAACATTATACAAACAGTACCGAAACTCCCTACAAAACGTTCGAAACGGATCACTCACGCAAAAATTGACTTTCGGTTCTTAGCGGTCGTTTCCTTTTAAGTTTCGTCGATGCATATGTTTGTGTGAGTCAGCTGTTTCGAACGTTTTGTAGGGAGTTTCGCTACTGTATATTCTGTTTACTATGATTCTTGTGTATTGTGTAGTAGTGTAGTATAACTCACCGCTTCAGCCAGTACATCTCCAGCTCTATCCACTTTCAGTATGGTAACTTTGTCCTTATCCAGTTCCTTGTACATGCGCTCCACTACGGAGAGATACGGGCTTTGGGTCCCCGTGATGAGGAGTATGTCTGGTCGACAGCCGCGTAGTACTAGGTCCTTGCGACTAGAGATATAATACTTATATAACATGTTGATATACAATACTATAATATGTGCAACACCTCGACATACAACAATTATTTATACAATAAGTCCCGTGTCCCCTAGTGGTACATGGGACAGATGCATTATGCATACAACTGTTTCACTGAAAGATTTTCTTTAAGGAGAAGTCTTTTATTGACATGCCCAACATTTATTTCGTCCAGAAACTTCTAAAAAAGAAGTACGATTTTATTTCAAGTTACTTTAAGTTAATGTGTTATAAATATTTATGATTATAGTTAACACCGTCATTGAAATAGGTATAAAATTTGATTAATGATAAACCTTGAATCTTAAGTAACGAATTATTTATATAATGATGAGGCCCTTCATAGTTTGTTAAATATTTAAAACACAAAAATGTTTTATAAATTAGATAACTAATTTACATGCTTATACAACTGTATACGTATTTTGACATTCACCTTGAACTGTCGAATTAGTAACTGTATACAAAATTAAACAAATTAAAGGGTTAAACAAGTTAATAAACTACTGAATTAATGTCTCACTGACGATTAATGACTGTAAATAAATTGAAGGGTTCCGTAAACACGATTAAAAGTTATTAATTTTTATATTTTCGAACCGATTGATAATGAGATTAGCATGGTTAAAACTTAAATATAACTACATTTGCTTTGTCTGACTTCATTCTTTATTGTTTTTGTGTGTCTGTGTTTTGAAATATTTATTTCTTACTTTCTTTCATACAAACTATCAAAGAAAGTCATCCGTATAACATGAGTAGCGATTGTTTGTGTGTGTGTGTGTGTGTGTGTAGTGCGTACTGCGTAGTGTGTTGTGTGACTGGTGTTGTTGTTGTACTCACTAGTGTGTAGTGTGTGCGTGTGTATTGTGTGCGTGTGTAGAGTGAGTGTAGAGCGGTTGGTGTTGTACTCACTTGATGAACGCGCGCACGTACTGCTTGATGTTGTGCGTGTTGAGGTTCCCACGCAGCCGCGAGCGATACTCCGCGAGTGTGCGCTCGCGTTCCGCCGCTTCGCACGACTCGCTTGGAATTTTCTGTTAAAATGTTCCTAATTGGCTGATTGTTTCTTTTTTTGCATTTTTTTTTAAGCTATTGCATAGCTTCTATCGTGGGCCTTGAGCGCGGGGACCGAATCCAGAAATTCCGTAACGAAAAAACCTCACGCTCCCCACTCCGACGGGGACGGGCACGGAGGTGTGGCTTGAAGGCATAGCATGCAATAGCTTTACCGCGGCAGTCCCCGAGTGCCACACGTCTTTTCTTGTTGAGAGCCGATTTTAACATTTTATAGCTTTACTTAGTAAACGGTTAAAATATCTCGATGACGAGGTTATAGTAGTTTCTGTTACATAATATGTGTTAACACGACAGACAAAGTTATATTATTTTTAAACTGTATGTATAAACCGCTTTCAAATATGGCGAAATCGGCTCTTAATCGCATAAGTAAAACAAATAACTCATAATAACGGCATAGTATTATTCATTTACTTCATGCATTGTAAAAAGCTCACTAAAATCAGTAAAAACTTACAAAAAATGCTCAACTACATGGTATCTACCCAATTATAAGAAAAAAGTTTCAATGAGCTATTTATTTTAAATAAGTTTTGTATTTTTATATCGAGCAGACAGAACAAAACAAGATTAGACTCAACAAAAACATATATTAAACACATAATATGAAGTATATTAATAAGGAAGCTTTATTATTCAAATAAAATTCGTATTAACAGTTGTTATTATGAATTAAATCTAAGAAATCCATTATGTTATGAATAAGTAAATTTAATGTCGCCATTCAATTAAAAGGAATGATCATATTTTACACTAATTTAAAATAAGCAAAGTCATTTTTTGTAGATAAAATCTAGATAATAAATTATATTGTGATGACTAACTACGTGTGATAATTAGTTGTAATGAAAAAAAACAAAAGAAAAAACAAACGCTAACTAATGACTAAAAGCAACAGTGTATAAAAGAAAATAAATAAAAGAGATCGAAAAAAAAATTAAGTAAGGAACAGGTTTTTGACATATATGGGAAAATTGTAAATAGGACAAAAATGCTGAAATTTCAATCGACTACTTGCAAAAAGACATTAAAAAAAACGCATTCCTTACCACGAAAATAAAGAAAAAAAGCATGATTGGTGTTTGGACTTCTTACACTCATAAGTCCTAAGTCCTAACGGATTCGAAACAGGAAATGAAATTCCCAAAAAAACTAACTACAATTTAAAAATGATTTTTTTTTCAAAAGGCATATTCTCAAGCTGCTTCTTCATGTTATGTTATACATGGAAATTTAAAAATTAAAAACAAAATAATAGGTAACCCGTAAAAATAATAATTCTATAACCCATGCCACTGACAAAATGACTTGAAAGGTAATTACTTTGTACTATTTTTTGCCCTTCTTGTAGTCATCAGTATAGTAATGACAATTGATGACAAAAACACACGTTTACCACAGTTGACAGATATATACGTACATACAGTTAGGAAACTAAGCCCCTGCGATGAAATTATGACATATAAGCACTATTATAGCTATAGGGCTGTTACCTTTTTGATATTTAACCGACTTCAAAAATAAAGGAGGAGGTTATCAATTCGGCCTGTATATTTCTGTTTGCTTTTTTTTCACAGTTAATTTTGTGGTAATTTTGAGATAAAAAACCGTTAAAATAAAAAAATGGTGTAGCCTAAATATGAATTTACAAGAAGAAACAATCCGAATTAATACACCTCGGTAAATACGTTTTTATCAGTGCTATATTTCGAAAGTTTGTTTTGTTATGGACGCCAAAGGCTTTTTAATGTACCTAAATTATTTATAACTAGCTTTCCACCCGCAGCTTCGCCCGCGCAGTCAAAGAAAAACCCGCATAGTTCCCGTTCTCGTGGGATTTCCGGGATAAAACCTATCCTATTTCCCGGGGTAAAAAGTAGCCTATGTCCTTTCTCGGGTATCAAAATATCTATATACCAAATTTCATGCAAATTGGTTCAGTAGTTAAGGCGTGATTGAGTAACAGACAGACAGACAGAGTTACTTTCGCATAATATTAGTATGGATGCTTGATATTTGTATTATACATATATTCAATAATTCTTTTAAACCAGAATTTACAATACTTGTATGTAGGTATACCTACTAAATTATTTTTAAAACGATAAATTAAATTAAATTAAAAAACACAAAATATGCAAAAATTAATTAAAATTATTATTATACGAGCATAGAACCTCCACCTTTTTGTTTTAGGATGAAAAAGAAAATAGTTTGACAGGCTTAGTGCTTGACAAAGTGGTAAAGTCACGTATCGATAAAAATACAATAATTATAATATCTATCTTTTTCTTCCCTAATATTTACGTAATTATGCACATAAATTTAAACAAGATTTTTTTAAGGTTTCCATTTTTTTAGATTTTTGTGCTCTTCTAGATTGCGTAAAAAATAGATGCGATCTTTAAACAGACTGGACTCCTAATAGTGACTATTTGTAGCTATCATTTTGGTGGAAATATGTCAACATAATTTAAAACTCATGCTGCCATATCTATAGAAATTAAAAAATAGTCTCTTTTTAACTTGTAGTCTGATACGGTATTTACAAATATATTTATTGAAAGGGCTACAAACTGAAACAATCGATATTTATTTAATGTGAATTGACATCACTTTAAACTTTTTTCTATACTATGTATCTTTGTCATTCAAAATCTGTGGATGTGTCACCCGCTACTATCGATCCCCCTCAATACCCTCGTAAACACGCTTGATGGGGGGGGGAGCCATTTCGAACATTTTGTATGAAGTTTCCTTACTGTATGTATCTGTATATTGTGCGTTTACGTTGATTGATTATTCTGCTTCGAATGACGTAAAATGATTTTTTTTTCGATGGAAAATGCCTATAAAATTAGTAAAAGTCAGAGCGGCCGCGGCGCGGTGGTGTCAAACTATTTTTTTCCTAAATTTGTATATTATGTTATTCTAAAAATGTGAATTTAATTACAGTACAACCAAATGTATGTACCTTATTATGTAAATTATTTTTTCAATGAATGGCATGTCAAATTCATTGATTATTTTAATACCGAGATATTTTGCATAGTTGTATTAAAATCAATACAATCAGTCTGTTGTCGCCTACTATTCATGAATTTTTACATAAAACTTCAATGTCATGGTCTAATTACAATCTCATTATGATTTGCGGACGAATTTTGGGGGATGTACCTAATAATTTCGATCGCGATTAACTTTAACCTACAATTTTGAATCTAGGTCCATTGTGTTGTAATGACTGTTCTATAAAAACGGTTAGAGCTTATTATGTGTATTAATTTTTTTGTTGATCACGCGATTGCAGATTACTATTGTAACATTTGGAAAAACCTAAGTATTTAAATGTTTAAGCTAGTTTTTATTAGGTTTTGTGTACAGAATACTGTGACGTACTTAACTTAAGCCAGATGGACAGCAAAATGATACTAAAATCAAATATCACCAAACAAAGACGGAACCAAAAAAAAAACGTTTTAACTACTTTCCCATTCTACTAAACACAACCACATTCATCAGTCTCAAATCTGCATCACAGACTCCTTGAACG